>MSTJ01000239.1:0-23079 GCA_001956345.1 Ramalina peruviana | reverse complement strand
ACAGGGCTTCAAATTGCGGTGCTGTACACCCATCCCCATGGCGCTTCCGTTAGCGGACTAGCCGTCAGTCAGGCTGGTATCATTGCTTCAGGTGACGTCAATTGTGTAGTGAATGTTTGGGATTTAAAGCCAGATATCAATTCAGCGCATTTATACACCTTTACATCGACACGGATTAAGGGGCGAATTAAGCAGCTGTGCTTCAGCACTTACGGTGATTACCTCCTTCTGGCAACAACACAATCTGACCAGGTCTACTCCATGAAAGATGGGTCACGCGTTGGAGCACTCGAATTTGAACACGATGAGAGGAAGGTCTGGCGATGGCTCCCAATCACCTCTCCAGCAACTCGACGGGAGCAATTCTCCCTTGTTCACGACCATAAATTGACAACTTTTGACGCCTTGACCTTTCCTTCGAAACCCGATGATTTCAAGGCTGACATACATTACGATGTTGGTGAGGATAACAAAGTGACAGATATCAACTCAGCGATCATTCACCCTGTCACACAGACTCTAGTTCTTGACGTACGGTGGGCTTCAGGCTACGTCTCATCATCATCAATATTTCTCTACGACTTGGGCAAGATGACACTCAAGAGTGATTTGCTCCCAAAATACTGCAGGCATCTGATTGGCGTGAGCGAGCGAACGCAAAGTCTCCTCTTCTTGCACCAGAACTCGTGGCTCTGCAGCATTGATCTAGCTAATCTTGCGCTGGGCCAATACACACAGCACTTCTATGTGCCCGATGAATACATGTCAGTCAGACACGAGGTATCGCCCGTGCGGACCGCGGATAATAACGTGGTTTTCTGTCTACATGGCGAGCTGGCTGTGGTGATCAATGGGCTAGATTACAAGAGAAACAGAATACTCGGAGAATGAAGCATTTGACGGCGCCAAGGTCTCACGGCTTGGTCACGAGCGCCAAGGGAAGGGACGTCCTAGCCTGAGTCCGTCAAAGTGTCCATCTTTCGTCAGGTCATACAGCCTCCAGTACGAAAAAGGTTCATGCTCGACCCGTAGAAKTACACATTGCCAAGAGCTTTGTGTGAAGTGCAAAGGGTAAAGCATCTGGAAACAAATGGGGAGATGTAGTTTGCAGAAGTCATACCCGAATGGAACGTTGACGCGACATATCGTTCCGAGTTCGACGTGAAGACCTGTTGGRAATGAAGACGAGCAAGAGAGACGAGATAATTCAACAAGCCYGTAATTGACCCTTTGATGAAAGGAGGTTGCAGTAACATTTCGCCATCTTGTGATAGCTCGTGAGGCTTGGGCGAACTTCCGCTGTCTTTTTGCTGACCGCGCGAAATATATAGAAATATGTCATGCCTAAGGTAATAATTTGGGGTGCTCTATCTCAAAGCATGAACAGGACATCGTGAACCTGGGCTCGCATTGGTCTGATAGTAACTATCGTAATTTATAATCTCCCGCTAGGCTAGTTTGTTTCCTACCTCACAACATAAGCTTCTCATCGACGAATGAAGGATTTTTGTCTGTAGTACTGTGGACGATGAATTGCACATGGCTCAAGAAGATTATCAAAACACTAGCGATGGAGACAAACAGCCCGCAAGTGGAGATTCCATAGCTCAGCCTCTGCCATTGCCACTATACTCCGCCTTCAAGCCAGCGCAAAAGAGATGGATTATCTTCATCGCCGCCTGGGCTGGGTGGTTCTCGACCGCCAGCAGCTTCATCTATTTCCCCGCCATCCCGTTCATGGCTCATGAYATGGGTGTCTCCATTCAGAAAATCAATCTTACCGTGACCTCATATATGATCGCTTCGGGCATCTTCCCAGCCATCACCGGCAATGCTGCCGACAGATATGGGCGTCGCGTCCTCCTGCTAGCCTCACTTGCCGTTTATACCATCGCAAATATTGGCATCGCCATCCAGAGATCATTCACAGCGTTATTGATGTTGAGGATGCTTCAAAGTGCTGCGATATCCGGTGAGACTATGCTCCTCTTTGAGTAGGACATTCAGTGAGATCAAAAAATGCAGGCGGCTTTTCGATTACTTATGGTGTGATTGGCGACTTGACAACTCCCGACGAGAGAGGGGGCTACTCCGGAAACGCCTCAATATTGTATGCTCTCAAAACTCCAGACTGCAACAAAGTAAGTATCGACTGACGATAGCACAAAGCCTCAATACTCCCCTCAGTGTGGCTCCTATGATTAGCGGTCTGCTCCTCATCCGATGGACCTGGCCGTCGATTTTCTGGTTCTTGTCCATAGCGTCCCCGCTTGTACTCTTGATTATGCTGCTTTTTCTCCCTGAGACTTGTAGGCGTCTTGTTGGTAATGGAAGTCATCCCACTTCTTGCGCCAACAGCCCCTTCATTTCGGTCCTGCGTCCGCAGCGAGCTTCTCCGTCGATTAATCGGCAGGAAAAAGAAAAGAAGGCCTCAAAGCTTCCCAACCCTTTTTCGATTTTCCTGCTGCTCAAAGACCGCGGAACTCTAGCAGCTGTTTTGTGCTATGGTATCTATTATACAGTCCACTCTTGCTTGCAAGCATCCACATCTACTCTGTTTGTTACGATTTATCACTTGTCAGGCTTATCGGCGGGTCTCATATACATCCCCTTTGGCGTTGCCTGCTCGATAGCATCGATTATCGCCGGTACTTYGCCCCTCACTTGAATTCGAAGTGCAGATTTGAGAAGCAGTCCTCTCAAAAGCTAACCTTCGTCATAGGCAGAATCCTGGATCGAGACTATCGGGTGATTGCCAGAGCCCAAGGGCTTTCCATCGACCGCGTCCRGGGAAACGATCTCTCGACSTTCCCWATTGAACACGCGCGGCTCCGGACGCACAAATACTCCATCATTATCTGCGCGTCCTTGATTGCAGCGTACGGATGGATTCTGCGAGCTCGAGTGGTACTGAACCCTTTATCGAGATGACTGAAGGTCTTTGCTCACAAGGCCAGCACATAGCAGTACCTCTCGTCCTCCAATTCCTRATAGGGTTGTTCAATCAGGTCCTGTACACAGTGAGGGTTCTCTCCTTATCTAGGAGATTTGCAGTTGATCAGAACAGTCACTGAATACACTGCTGGTGGACTACCATCCGAATAAATCTGCTTCCGTGCAAGCTGTGAACAACCTTGTTAGATGCATGCTTGCTGCTGCAGGGCTGGCCGTTTTGGACGTCATGATTAGCAAGCTCGGCTCTGGATGGTGCTTCGTTATGTTTGCAGCTCTACATGGCTCTACGTTCCCGATATTTTGGATTCTAGAGAGGCGAGGGCTCGCATGGCGGCAGAAGAACATCGCAAGAGCTGTAGAGGCTTCGTGACGTTCAACAACCCTTGTTCGCCCGAGATGTTTCGGCATAGAGGAGATGCCACAAGCGTCATGCAGTCTTGTCGACGGCTTCAACGCTCATTGGCAATTTGCCACCACGAGTGGTATGAACAACTGCATCAGATTGGTATCTACTCGCGTCCTCTTGTAACAGAGCTCAATCAGACCGCCTCCAGACGCCTGCTGCTAATTCACCGTTTCCACAGGTAGCCAAAACAGGAGTGGTCGTTTCAAAGCTTATCCAGGCCCCGCCTCAGTAATGAAATGCTTCCATCATTAAGAAACTATTCGTCAGCACTGGCATCAATCTGCATCTGCGCAACACCATCTGCAACATCACCGTCCCCCGCTAGCTCCTGCTCGACTTCGTTCACCACGAAGCCTTCGTAGTCCTCGAGGGATTTCTGCACGTGGATCTTGAACTTGATGATGTCGTTCAACATCTTCTCGACCTCTGTGTGCAGCTCCTCGCGCAGAGTATTTGCTCTTAGGGTCAGCTGCTCGAATCTGGTGGATCAATCGTCAGCATTTGTGTTATTTTGTTGCACCAATCCGAAGATCAGGACTCACTCAATGTTCGTGTTCATCTCTCTCTGCTCCATCAACTGCACACTCTCATCCAACCCGCTCCGCATCTTCGCCAGCTCCTTCTCCATCTTCTCGATCTGCGTGTCACTCACCACCTTTTGCGTCGCCGTCGCTTCCTTCGTCTTCTCATACTCGTCCTCGGCGGCGCGGACACGGTGCTCCAGGGCCTCGATCTCGCCGCGCTTGTCGTCGATGGCTTCCTTGATGCTGTCGAGGAGCTCGTTGTTCTTCCACTCGGCGGCCTCGGCGTCCTTGCGGCGGTCGTTGATTTCGTTCTTYAGCGCGATGAGTTGGGATTTCATGGAGCGGAGGTCGAGGTTGAGGACCGAGTTTTGGCGGTAGCCTGTTGTGCTATCCGCGAGGAGGCGGTCGTTGCCCGCGTTCCCGCCACGCTGCGAGGATCCCATTTGGGAAGAGGAGAAGTTGGGGGTGGCGTCGATGTTCAGGCGGAGCTCGTGGTCTTCSCCTTTGGCGTTRGTGGCTGTGGASGGGATGAGGGCGATCTGGTAGCATAAGGAGTTGTATTCTTCCACACTCCGCTCRAGGTCTTCCAGTGAGCGGTTGGCATCGGCCTCCTTTTGCGCGGAGCGGGCCTTCAAGTCRTCAAGCTTGATCATGGTGTCTTTGAGGCCTTTCGACAGCCGCTCGCGCTCRGTGTTCATCCGGTCGATGTCTTGGATGTTGATYCCYAGCCGATCGACACCRTCTTGGAGGCTGGCTTTGTCTTGYTCTGCCATTGCGAGCTCACTCTCGATCTTCTCGATCTCWCCAAGCAARAACTTRTTCTTCGCGTCGTGTCGTTCGCATTTGCTTTCGACGCTGTTGTTGTAGTCCTCAAATTTSCGCTTGTCCTCTTCCAGAATCTTGAAGTGCTTCTCAAGCTTTGCAATATCCGGCTCGCTTTCCTCGGCCTCCTTGATCTGTTGAAGGAGCGCCGCATGCTCKGCCTCCAGAATCTYCATCTCCTCAGCATACTTGGCGTTGCCCCTTTCGAATTCCGCCGCCATTGCGTCTACGTGTGGCTGTAACAGCTTGTCTGCGTCTTCATCGTCCTCACCGTCTTCCACTTGGAGCCAATCCCGATACGCCCCACTCAAAAATCTGAAGATGATCCTGTCCCCGCTGACATCCACACCGGCCTCCGCACACGCATCATCATATTCTCCCGCATCGTACTTGTCGATCATRTTCGCCAGCTGCATCATCCAATGCAGCATGCCTAGAAACGTTGTCCAATTCTGGCCCCCCACCGCTTGCCATTGACTCTTCGAGCACGAGTTGACATATGGGTAATAGAGTTGCTTCAGCACAAATGGTCCCTCGGAATCGATGTTCTTTAAGAACCGGTACGCCGGATCGATCCTCTTATAAAGCCACTGAAACATAGCTTCGAAATCCTTCTGCGTCGGCTGCGACATGCTCTTCTGCGATATCGAGCGCTTCATCTCCATCTCGAAGTTATTGCGCGTCAGATATTCCAGGATCTCGTTCCCGATCCGCGATCGGAAATTGGCATCTCGCCACGGACGCGGATCCCGCGGTGCTGTTGCCGGTGCGGGGGCTTGCACGAAGAAGGATTGGTGGCCCATGGGACCGGACGACGAGGGGCGCGAGGAGTAGACGCTGCTCCTTCTCTGCAAGCTCTGTGACCCGCTCAGCGAAGATTGTTGTTGCTGCTGGAGATGGTTGGTGTGATGCGCGGGCGTCATGGCGCCGGGCGCATAGCTCATTCGGCTGGCCGCGAGGCCGCTGCCGAACATGTTGGAGGAGGAACTTCGCTGGACGGTTGATGGTCGTCCACCGAAGTCTGGGAGGTTGTTTCCTGAGGATGAGCGGGTGAATGAGGGCTGCGGTGGGCGACCGGGCGCGAGCGACATTCGCGATGATGACATGGAGCGGGCATGGTTGATGGTGTGGGGGGCTTGGTTTTCTTTGATGTTGGAGATGGAGTTGGAGCGTTTGAGGGCGGAGGCAGGCTGGGGGATCGCGGAGTTGTAGTTGAGGCCGCCGAGTGTCTGTATGGGACATCAGTTGAGGATGCGATTGTAAATGTATTCTTCACTGTTTCTTACTTCTCGTGGCCGGCGCCGACCAGTGTCGCGAGCTCTATCCTCTTGCGACATTGTGTGGATTCGTAGGATAGGCTTCTAGGTGCCTGGAAATGCAATGCGACGCAATGCGCAAGTCTAAGTCACTTGGGGTTATGATGGATGTGACTTGTTCTCGCTGTTTATCGTATCTAAGTCGAAAGTAAACAGAGCGCGCTTGAGGGCCTCGGGCGCGTTTACAGCGGGAAAGTCTTGGCAATCAGCCTTAATTCCAAATGCCGAGGTAACGAGCTGCCGCATGTTCGATCTCCAATTTTCTCAAGTTGAATCGGAATCCTTATTCTCCCAATCTTTCACAGTTGTTGATCAAGCTCTTTTCTCCATGATTGCAGGGTAAAAAAGCACTTCTCCTTCTGAGCAAGAATCAGGGCCGATATGGTTCGAGAAGATCTGATTGCAGGCGCTGTAAGTCTCCGCAGAAGTCCTTGATCCTGCGGATGCTTATGAATGTATAGGTGAATTGTATGTATTATAAGACCACGAACGTTGAGAGAGCCTCAGAATCATTTTTAATCGAAGAGCGAGCAGTATTGACTAAGTGATACAGTCCTGCAGGATCCATCGGTCGCCAGCGCATCGCTCGAAAAGCAAATCGAATTCCTCAAATCCAAGAACCTTACCCAGGAAGAGATCGACATCTCCTTAGCTCGATCGCGCGACCCTTCACAAGCCTCCAGCTCAGCTCCTCCTAGATCACCCCCCAGTCGATATCCATATCAGTCTGTACCTGCGTCACGGCAACCTCAAGGTTATGGCTACGGATACGAACCTTATCAAGTGGGACCTTGGGGTCCTCAACCTCCTCCACCGTGAGCCTTAACTCATGACTATAATATGATGAAGCTGACCGAAGCAGGCCACCGCGACGTGATTGGAGAGATTGGTTCATCATGGCCACGGTGACATCCGGCGTGGGCTATGGACTGTACACAGCAGCTCAGCGATACATCATCCCCCTTATCGCTCCTCCTACGCCTCCCCAGCTTGAGCAAGATAAAGCCGGCATAGACGAATCCTTCAATAAAGCCTTTTCCCTCATCGATCAATTAGCTTCTGACACCGCAGCCATCAAAGCCGCCGAAACTGAACGGACAGAGAAATTGGACACCGCCCTCAAGGATGTGAACAGCGTGGTTGAAGACCTCAAGGCCGCTAGCAATCGACGAGAGGCAGAGAGTAGGATCGTAGCGGACCAGGTGGCAGGTTTGAAGGACCTAGTGCCGAAATCGCTGGAAGCCTGGAAGGCCAATGGAGATGCGAGACTTGATGATCTGGCGCAGGATGTGCAGAGCTTAAAAAGGCTGTTGGAGAACAGGGTGGGGAGGCCGAATGGCACTGGTACGGACTCGACATCGACTGGAGGTGGGGGTTACCTACCGCCTTCTATGCGAAATCTAAAACCGAAAGAGGAGGGGTCTGGTGCCGCGTCAGCCAATAGCGCATCATCATCCGCTGCAGAGGGCTCGAGCGGTACATCTGGAATCGAGAAACGAGATGCCTCGTCGCCGAGAAGGGGAAACCCTGGAGCCGATAGAAAAGCCGCCATTCCCGCGTGGCAGATGGCTGCATCAAGCAAGGGCAGTGATAGTAATGCAACGGAGGCGGGTGCTTGACTCCAATGCATGCATGCAAAGCGTGCAAGGGACAATCATGAGTAGCCGACTCTCTTTCCTCTGCTTAGCGACGGCGTTTAAGGGGAACCATTCCATTGTACAAGATCAGTAAATGCATACGTTAGGGGGGTTTTATCTCCACCTGAGTACCCAGAAGAGGACTTTTCACGTTTCCTTTGCAACAATGCAAGTGCAATCCCTATGCTCAAGTTGTATAATGAACATCCAATGACGGTTGGGGCGAGGCGAAGAGAGCCGACTCAAGTTGCTTGAATTTGCATGCAAAGCCAGTAAGTTGCGAGAGTGGGTTGCAGATGAGAATTTGTTGGATTTGTGAATACATTCTATGATAACGCATGGCAAAGCATGTGGCTTTGAGGTGTTGACTTTGTACGGAGCCCTACTTGAGCTCACCTGGACTGCTTACTCTCAAATCTGTGTACTGGTACATTGAGGTTCGGTGCTGGGTACACGACTTGATCCTGTGTTGCAGCCATGGTTCAGGGCGGACCGCTCATCGTCGACGAGTGACGTTAATTGCCGGGTCACAGCGTATTGTTCATGTGTTGTGGACCTTTTTGAACTTCATCCCCCACCACTTCTCAACCTCCAATTCGTCTTTCAACAACGCCTCGACACATCACACTTACTGAACAAAGATCTCTTACACTGAATCACACCGACGTCAATGACATAACACAATGGCCTCCCAGCGACTGCAGCAGCCGCAGCAATCTCCACAGTCAGTGCTTGACACTATCGCCTCTCAGTTCCCAACTAATGCCATAGCCAGAGCAAGCTCAAACCCATCAACAGAAGATCTAGCCTTTATTCGGCCAACGGCGTTCAGCGCTGATAGGGTTGACGGGGTGTCTTCAGAGATTCAACCATCATTGCGCATTGCAGCAATCAATGCCACCAAGGCTAAGGAAGTTGCTGCCTGGCAAGAGAGGCTCAATCTCTCCGAACGTAACAATCAAGCCCGACTCGCCACTAAAGAGGCTGAGCATCAGAGCACACTTGCTGCTCTAAAAGCAGAAAACAAATCCCTTACAGCACGTCTTGCCCATGAAGAGTGGACCGATCTAGAGCGAATCCTCAATGAGGACCTCCGGTCAGCGCGTAACGAGAACACGAAGCTCCGGGCACGACAGAGAAACTATATTTCAAGCAAAAAGCGGGCCGATTTGAGGATCAAAAACGACGCAGCAAGGATAGATGCCCTTCAAAAGGAATTGTCAGATTTGAAGCACTATGATGCATCATTGACAAAGGACATTCGGGATCTGCTGGCAAAACATCCATAGCCTGGTGCTTCGCAAGTCTCAACAACGTACAAAGCCCGAAATAGTTCAAGAAGGCTTGCCAAGTCGCGTCTTTCGGAAGGTTGGAAATGTTGGCCAACGCTTGCGCCCATGCTATTCAACAGCCCACAACAATGCTATGGCGTCGTCGCTTTGTGTACAGATCTCGAATGGCTGATCCGAAAAGTCACTGGGTGGCGGGACGATATGCACTGTCACGAAGCTGGAGAAACCATGCCAAACTTAGTAGCACCAAGAGCATATTTGGGAAGCAGAAGTCCTCGGAGTTGCACTACAGGCTTATGGATCCGGGCACGGCAGAGAGGCAGACAATCATTTGCTATACGTCTGGGGTGATCTGATTCGGCGGATTGGATCCTGAACGCATGTAAATCGTGCAATCGTTGCTGTTAAGKWAGGATGAAAAGYATAGCCATAAAYCTGTCATCCTAAATCATGGKTCATGATTCGCCGTGATCTGAAGCCCGTCCACAGTGTCAATGGTATCTGATCTCAAGACGTACCTGYACTTGGCAGACAACAAATGCGAAGCGAAAATGGACRATGRATCGGGACGGACAAGGAYCATTGCAGGCGAACGGATTAGAAGATGAGAGATATRAATGAATMCAATGTCAATCGTGGATCCATAGACAAATGTCCATCATGATGCACCAGGCCACCACTTATCTGACAGMTCCTTTACTACGTTCCATAAACATGAATCAGGGCGGTGTTTTGATCACRCTTGTGGCGATGAGAAGGGCGTTRATCATCTCATGATCAGAGATRACGCTAGGYGTCGAGCCTGGGCAGTTGGCACTTTACCCAATTCATCCAACATGGAGCATCTGGCGTCGAAGTGGGGGTGCAACTCGTAGGCGGTACCTTACCCAATTTGGTCGGAATCATAACGTCCAGCGTTGGAAGCTTGGCCACTYTATTAYYCCGTTCTAAATCTGTAGTRRATTGTGGTATTTTTCWGGACGCAGACACCTTRCCTAATTCRTCGAACCAACAGCCTCTGGCGTCGAAAYTGGGGTGCAGCTCGTAGGCAGTGCTATGCCTATCGATCGATCACATGAGGTGCAGATGCGTGGCCACGCCACCAGCGCTCTAGGTTGCGGCTTCTGGCGGGCCGTATGGCTTAGTCGCTTCCCGCATTGGCGCTAGCACTCTCTTTCATTCACTGTCACTGAGGCTCGATTTGCTTTCCTAGATGAGAGAATATCCACCCTTTGCGATGGCGATCTGAGAAAATGCGTWGATGGGGCACCTAGAAAGAATTCTTCCTGTAAGACCGAAAAATTGTCGTCCRGAGCGGCCGATCTTTCTTGAAYTGCTTTTGCTTGAATGACCAAAACAATGGCCACCTCTCAGAGGCTGCTTCGTTCCGCGAGCCTACCATTTTGCTGAAGCGGGCGCCTGAGTGGGTTGGGAGGACTGCACAGATTTAAGATTTCGTCAGGTGTATGGTTCTGAATCGTCTTGCTAGAAGCATCACCTATCAGAGTTGGGTGAAAATGCAGCCCCACATACATTACAGGACGGCAAATCAGTCTGCTTGTTGGACCGTCTTTTCTTTTGTATGAAAGGACGTTGCGTCTGATCAAACGAAAATGATTAGCTTCATCCAAACTTTCTGCGCTACGCAGAATGAAATGCCTGAGATCACCGGGCTACTCTTTCGAGGATAGAGAAACGAAGTTGACCACTCTAGATCGCTGTTGTACGGGCAAATGTGACCCTCTTAAGACAAGACCATGTTGAAAAGATGACGCCTTCCACCGTTGACCATCGCCAGCTGGGCTGCTACTGTTGGCCATCATGCTTGGTGATGTGAGATTGTCGGTATAACGAGTTGGCATCGATGCTTTTTCGAARGGTCATAATATTCAATTGATGCCGTGCGAAGTAATCGGACCTCAACGGAATATTGTTGCCTCGTCCTTGTTCGAATCAAGAGCAGGTTCCTAGCCAATAGCATTGAACGCACTTACGCTCGCGAAAATGTCTGATTCGGGTGTGCATCAGGGGCGAGAGATGCCTGACTGTGAGCTTCGAGCAGGTGCTGGAATCAAATTACAGGATCTCGTTGGCTTGATTGCAATTGACTACGTTTGCTATCAAGGATGATTTCTTGTAAGCAAGTTACCATCGCTTCCAAAATCCAGCACGCCTTCCTCCACCAGTCCAAGCGTCATGCTGGAAAATTCTCGGCATCTGACATGCCGTAGATATCTCTCAGGGTTAATGGGAAGTCCCTATCCTCGTCGCCTATGGTCACCGTGAGTCTTCGCCTCAGTAATTTCCAAACGAGTTTCCTGCCATTCAAATACCCAGGTCTGCCACTGATACGTGCATTTTTACGGCTGGGTACTCGCCGATGTTGTCCCCTGAAATTCATACACGTCGGTTACTTCTGTGGAGCTCAGCGCCGTGATTCCTCTGGATCTTTGTGGCAAGCCAGACTTCAAGGACCACGTCTATGCTTCTGAAGGACGATCTCTCTCTTGAACCTTACATTGTCACATTGCCCTTTATCGCGAAGAAGACCAACCCACATGATTTCACGGCAAAGCAGTCAACAGACTCATGAATTCCTGCAGAATTGGCTCTTCTAGTTTCGAGTTGAGCAAAGATGTTTCCAGTACTGTGATGGTGATCCCTTCACGTAACAGCTACAAGAAATGTCAAGGGTGTGAGCTGGAAAGCTCATTAAAGACCCTCGCCTTGGATAAGCGCACATGCGCTTTCGCTGAGGTACGATGGCAATCAACTTGATGATCATCCCATCATGATAGAATTCAGCTACAATGCCTCCACTGGTCCTGAAGTAGATGACGCAAGGGGGACTTGAAATCCCAGATTACGTCTCCAGTACCGAAGAACCTGGATGAGAACATTGAATACCGCGTTCGATTGGCACTGAGGCAGGTTTCGAATCACGAAAATCGCCTTGTGGTCAACATTACCTTGGCGGTGATCAGGAAGACCTTGGCCGAAGGTAGTAGCAGGTGCGATGGCCTGCATTGACGAGGGGCGCCATTGCAGAAGACGATTGGTAACATAGCTGAGTAGTCATAATTGCGTACGCCATGGATCTGGGAGCATCAATCGCGGAAGAGGGTCAGGATACCCTTCGCAAATCTCACGACTGAGACAGTGCACCAACACAATATCTTGGTCTTCAACCTTAGACTGCACAAGGTAAGCCGCCTGCTGACTATACCTTATTGGATGTGGCGCTCGTGAAGAAACATGCATTCAGTATCTGCCAGGATTTCTGAGGAAGTCAAACAGTCATTCCAAGGCTTCGAAATTACAAATTGAGCGACCAAGATTAATCTCAAATCATTTGGGTGTTGAGTTGGTGCAAAAAATTTTTATCTTATTTTTGTGGTTCAAGTATCAAAATCTCTGGTTGTGGAGATCCTCAAACCTCTGGGCGGTACCCCGGGTGTCATCCAGTTGCGCGAACCGAATAGGGCAAAAAACCGAGTCCTTAAGGTAACCTCCTCCCCTATGTCGAAGGGGGACCGGCCAGGGGCTTACATTTTGCCCCGGAACCCCCTGAGAAGAGCCCAGAGAAGGGAAAGGCTCATGGTTGCATTGATACCAAAAAAGGAAGATCATCGGTTCGAATCCGACTGGTGCGGTCGCTTCTTTTTTCCTTTCTAAGTGAATGTTGTGATTTTCATCCGGAACCGAGTTATTGTAAGCTTTTTCTTTCTTCCTACGCAAGCTCTTTATTTGGATCGTCTGTTTCTTCCATCATCCTCTTTCGCCAGCAGACTGGAGCACCTTCAGGAGCATCTGGCATTGTCCGTCAGATCATGGGGCCCGCTCTGCTAATCGACATGCAAGATCAGCAATTGAATTTTAGCTCAAGGACCCTTAATTTCCGTCTTCAGTGGAGAAATCCGAGTATCCTCGCTATGCAAACAGCCAACGTACTTTGTCTACTTTTTAACTAACTTAGGCCAAATCCAGTGTGTGCAGGGAGTCATCCTTTTCGCGGAATACGGGCGGCTGCACGATGTGTCAGTACGACCTCAGTCACTGCTGAGGAATCCGGGACTCGCTTGAAATGACGAAGACGCATCTTTGAATCGTATAATTTGGAGAATATAGACACCCGGGACGTCAAATATGCGATTTGGACCCGCATCAAGGCTGCTCAGGGTATTCCCAACTGTTTCAAGGAATGTATTCCAGCTGTAATCTCGGGATCGAATAATGTTGATGTATAAATATATCACTATGTCCAACCTGACTATCACAATAATGTCAAAGAGAATCAAACGAATTCGTTGCGTCTTAGAGCACGTGATGGTCAATGTCACCGCAGCAGCCGGAACAAAAGGAGCCTTGTGACATCCACTTTTCCAGTACTACCTCACACGAAATACAAAGAAATTGTTTCTCGATACGCTCAACATGCTTGTGTTGAAGCTATGTTTGGGTATGGGACTGTAAGTCTGCAAGGTACTCAGGTATCTCTTCGACCATCATCTTTCCCCTTATACCTCATAATCTCACTAAGGCCTTTACTAGGTGTACGGAATCATACATACCAAGTCGAATCCCGTTGCAGATATCCTCAAAACCTATCTTGATATCACAATGGGTCGCGGTTTTCTAGCTAACCTGCATGGCTTCCCAGGCGTAGATCGCCCAGCTCCTGAACCTGAGGTATTCCACCGCTTCCGCCTGTCACTTCGAACGGACATATTGAGCTTCATCATGGTAGGCTGTGCTTATATGGAGCCAAACTGCCCTGGCATGGCCTTCTTGACAAAATATAAAAAAGATTGGAACGATCGCGAGAAGTCCTTCATACAAGACATGGATGAGTTGGCCGATACGCTCAACTTCAAGGAGTCGCTTGTGCAGCTGACACCGTTGGAAATGATTGACATCTACCACTACCTCCTCGACAACCCCTTGGACACCGGAGCCATTGCCGAACGCTGGGCAGAAATCTGCAGTCGTTTCAACGACGGAGAGGCTGACAGGAGTGTGAACAACGTCCTGGTTTATCAAGAAGCCACTTACGAAGAGCACCAAGAGATGCTTGTGCAACAACATGCTACCTTCATTGATCTGCGTCTGGGTCATGGAGCAGCCCGGCCGTATGATGAATGCCTCCGATCGTACTTCAAGGAAGTTGGCAACTTCCAGGGGACTCTCCTCCACAAGCCGCACGCGGGCAAGTGCGTGATGGACGACATGGACTTGATCAAGAAGAGCATGAGGGCCACACCAGAAGATCACCGACAAGCAGAAGAGGATGGGCTACTTGACGATGAGCAATCTGAGGATCGTTGGCCGAGCCGAGCATCCTCTTTACTACAAAAGAATGATGAACGAATCAAAGAGGAGTTACGAATTGCCAATGAACAATTCAAGGGTCCGTCACGGAGTCGAGAAGCTTCTGTCCGATCAGAGGACTACTCACGAGCAGAAGAGGAAGGTCATATTGGTGATGAGCAGTACAAAGGTCGCTCACCGAGTCGAGCATCTCCTRTACGAGCAGAGAATCATCAGCGAGCAAACGATGAGGGACTCGTGAGCCATGAGCGGAACCTAGATCGTTCAACGAGTCAGGCATCTTCTGTACAATCAGAGGATCATCAACTAGCAAAAGATGACGGACTCACTGACTATGAGCGGTACCTGAAGAGTTTACAGAGTCGAGCAACTTCAATGCGATCGAATCGCACGGATCGCCCGGATTCAGTCCATACCAAAGTATSTCGACAAACTTCCTCGACCACTAAAAAGCCCAGGAATAGCAGATTGTTTTCGGATCTTCTCCGAGGGGCCGACGAGGTCACAAACTTGACACGTTCCTTTAGTATGACCACAGCACCACGGCCTCGTTCGAACAGCACGCGACACTCAAGAACCGAGGACAAGGCTAAATCGAAAAGCTCTCCCGAGCGTGGGCGACGGTCGAGCCCAGACAATTGGAGCACAACCGGTAAAGACACCCGTGACCCTGGATCATCCTCCTCTCGTGAGAATAATTATAATATCCCAGAGTATTACTTACGCAGTCTTAGCTTGAGAGACGAACAACCGGACTTGCTCCGAGGTGGATCGCGTGCGAGCTCAGATAGGGGAGCAACGATTTCGAGTGACGATACCACGCCCGGGCGTGAAGGCCGTCGTAGGCGACAGTTGACTCCAACTTCTGATGATGAGGAGAGAGGTGGCGAACAACGAGGTGAGAGACAAGCGAGGAACGCGTACATTGACTACGACTACAGATCTCCTCATGTCTGAGGAGTGCGACGGGCTGGGATTAGAGGTTTGTTTCCYGACAGCTGTTTGGATGGGTTTCTGCTCAAGCAAACAATACAACCGTAATATTATAATGATTGCAGAAAAATGTCTCCATGCTTGATGTTTGCCTGCTGCAACGCCTCAACTCAAGAGATTTGCCGTTTGCGAAATTCGGACCGACGCATCGTTCTCACATTTGCTTTAGATCCTGCTGCCATATTAACATAAGGATGGGCATACGAAGAGAGCCCTGAAGAAGCGGTATAGTCTCCAAGCGAATGAAACGCATCTGTTGCTCAGTAAATATATATTTGCTTCCTTTCTCCTAACGTTGTCGGCCTGTATCAGGTAAGTCATTGACGACGGGTATACCACTGGAGCTCCTTTTCTGCTCATGTTACAACGGAACCACTACAAAATCGGACGATCTTTTGCACCTGGAGGAGAGGATCAGATCCGTCGTATGGTGCTGGAAGATATGGGCAGAAGGATCACAGATCTGGGGTGAATTGATGCGATCATGCATACGTTTCACTAGTACATGAAGCATCATAAAGCAGTGTTCTGAGGCCAATATTGTGATACCGCTCCCAGAGCTTTGACACGAAGCAGGTCAGAGTGTTCTTGGACTCCCATGCTGCTTTCAACGTGTCGATGGTAGCTGGTTACACAACTCCAGCTAATGCATCCATTGTTGTCATGAGGTTTTACCTCGTCCGAGATCTGACACTTTCCTTGGGATCATATATAAAATCAAGCTGGTCTGTCCAAAATCCTCCTTCTTTTCACATATTTCTTAACCTCATTTCACACCAAGCATCAAGACTACCCCCCATCTTTCAAACCATCTTGACCATCAACAAAGAACCACATCTTGACCATCAATAATCAACCAATCAAACACATCTTGAACATCAACCGTTAACCACATCACTCTCATCATGCCCTCCAAATCTGTCAACGAATTCATCGCCGCAACGGAAGACAACACCGAGCTCCGCGGTTTCCGCCGGACTGGACCGGTGTCAGACACCGAACCCTCGGCCCTTCAAACCTTCAGACTCTGGCGTAACGCCAGTATCCTCGATACCATCATAGTCGGCTGCTCTCGCCTCGAGGGCAAAGAGAACTCGCCGCATTTCCCGAATTTGCTGGGACACCTGGTCCATGGAATCGGGTGGTTGTTCCATAGTGTCTCGCTTACGCGACTGGAAGTTATCAAAGTGTATAATTATCTCCTGGACCACGCCAATATTCAGGGGAATGTGGTCAATGACTGGAAGGAAATATGTCTTGACTTTAACAACGGGTGTGCCACGCAATCCAAGGATCGGAATCTGGCGACAGGATCGTGTACTTTCGAACAGTACACGTATGTCCTGGAGCGGCTTCTTAAGTCCAGGGTTGAGACTAGTATTGGGAGGGGTGCGTCGGGAAAGTATGCTGAGTGCATACGTGCGAAGATGGCGGAGAGTGCTACTGTAAGTTTCGCTGAAGTGATTGGGACGTTTGGACTGATATGATGTGTGAACAGGCTGCGGACCACAGCACCAAGCACGGGGGCCTATGCGTCAACACTGCAAAGTGAAATGCGAGAGGTGGCTCTCAAAAGGATATGGTACTGATAGGAAGCGAGAGGGGAATGGTCGGTAACATTTGGGATTCTGAGAGAATGATACATCTAAAGGAAGGATGTGGAAGGAGTGTTTGGGGATCAGATCTTCAGGCGTGATTTTTTGTGATAGTTCGCTACGCTTGTTAATGAGACKGTTGACCAAGATACAATCAAAACAGATCTTTGCTGCAGTATCACAGATGTCAAGCGATCAGGCTCTCCATGTTTGGTGTGAGCATGTGTGATTGCGTTTGAGGATTGCAGATCGGGCGAAGCTACAGGGTTTGCTACCATTCCAATCTTCAGTCACACGCTATAAGTCCCTATTATAGATGCTTGATTCCTTTGAATGATGGGTGATTTAAAAGACAGAGATTATTCAATGAGCATAGATACATTATCGGGACGATRTGATCAATAATGCAAGATGCTTATATCGAGGCAACACTAAGATTTATTTTGTAGCCCTCAGGACTTGAACAGAGATGGACGCTTCCAGTGACTTGCTCCAAAATGGCAGTGTTGAGAATTATGCAGAGTYAATTTTCTCAATGACACCGTCAGTCAAGACGCGTCGCTTGGAGATTGCATTTTGTCTAACACTTCTCAGGTAGCTCGCCCTTGGGTCTGAGATGAATCGCAACTCCACCTGATACGTGTTGCCAGGGCTCCAATATAACACCCTCCTTCGATGTTGTGTCTAGTGAACACAGGATCGAAATGTTGTCGGTTGCAAGATGTGACACTACCTCGGAATGTATATATATACGGTGCATTGGACGTCTGAGATTCTTTCTTCTTTCCACTCATCTCGACCGCCTTGTCGTTATATGCAGATTTCGCGTTCAGACATTAACACCTATCAAACCACTCCAATACCTGGACAGATCAAATCATTCCAATACTTGGACCATGTCTGCCAAACCCCAAGACAGTGGGAAGAGTCGTGCTGACGAGGTCTTTGCCGCTCAACGCCGCGACGTCACCCAGCTTCGTGGGTTTCGGCGCACCGATTCTGAATCCAAAGCACAGCCGCGCGCCTTCACTGACTTCGATCTTTGGCTAAATCCTAGAGTGCTCGACGAAATCATCGTCGGATGCTCAAGGTTTGAGCTTGGGGAAGATGAAAAAGAATTCCCAGGTTTGCTGAGCAGCCTCATTCGCCAAATTGAATACATCCATCCGCGTGTTACTCTTGGCAGATTCGAAATACTTGAAGTGTACAATCACCTTCTCGACAACCCCTTGAAGGTCATGAATCCAATCAGTAAGTGGAGGCACATCTGCCTCGATTTCGTCAACGAGAACGCGGATGTGACAAGGGATCGTTACCTCCTGCCCTCAAGCTTCAAGTATGAGCACTATGTGGCAGTCTATAAACGCTTGACATATGCTTGGATAGAGCTTAAGTTTGGAAAAGGGACCTACACACAGTATATTGATTGCGTCAAACAGTCCGTCGTGGAGAGGGCCCAGGTACGTTCTTGTTCTTCCTTAGTACTGTTTACCGAGCACCAATCTGATAGCTGTCTCTTCATAGGGACTCGAGCCACACCGAGATCATGCAGGGTCTTGCGCGCGCGTAAAGCCAAAGCTGGACGCAAGTCAAGCTACTCCAGCAGCACAACCAACGTCCACAGAGGAGCACGAACGTGGACAATCTCAGTCTCGTCGCGGCCCGAGTGGAGGCATACCGGAGCAGAATCAAACCGGGTACGATCCTCAACGGGATATTCGGTCTCGACCTCCGGCGACCCCGATGGAAGAGAGGGCAGGGCAGGGTAGAGGCCCTGTTGGCGGTATGCGCGAGCGTCCCAATCCCTATGCTCGCCACGAACCTTCCTTTGAGCCCCGGCATCCAGAGCACGGAGGATTCGCGTACGGTCCCAGACAGGACATCCCATTTCGACCTCATCCGGCCCCAATGGGAGGGAGGGCAGGGTACGACCGGGCTCCTCTTGGCGGCATGGGCGGCCCAATCCATCCCTATCCTGAGCGCGAACTCCCTTTCCAGCCACAGTACTACGCGCGCGAGCCTGTGGACAATGGTGCTTTTCGCCAAAGTAGGGCAACATATGGTGAAGCGGATTGGACAGAGTCGGACGTTCGGGATCTGAGAAATCGCATGGGTTGATAGTGAACCCTTGCTTCAGAATGATCGCAATCATGGGCTCGATGAGCGAAGACTCTGGTAGGCTTGAGATTGTGTAGGCTAGTGGATCAGAACCTTAGCAAGGAAGGATGTCCATGACCAGGTCACATTTTGCTAGTCAATTCCACTAGAGACAACTTACAACATTCATGTTCCTAATCAAAAGTTTCAAAGTCGGGCTGGAGTTCGAATGATCTTTGATTTGTAGACATCCGTCACTCTTGCCTACCAAAGAAAATCCTCTCACCCTTAGTACCATGTTGTTTTACTACTTGAATTGTAACAGGAGTCAAAAGCGTCTATGCTGCTTGCCACTCTATCACAATTCTGACGCGAGCATGTGGACGAACCACTAGATGGTATTCAACCGTCCGAAACCCTGGATGTGAAACACTTATGTTACGCCTTCGGTGGCGATGCTTTGCACAACGAGATGGGCAGGAAATCCAGACATGTCGTACAGCACGAACGATGTTCTATAAAGTGGCGCTGCACCGCTCGCTCTTGTGTTTTCTCATATCTCTTGCTYTCTCATACCTTCTACCTCTGTGATCAAACCCCCTTTTGTAATTCCTATCCCCACACAGCTTCTCTAACGCAGTCATGGGCGAATACGGATACTCTTCCCACATACCTGGAGATCATCGAAAGCCATCCAAGAACCACGGCTCAGGCTCGAATGAGCGGTACGGCAGGGAAAGCAGTCAACATTTGACGCCATTTGGAAACACCCGTAGTCAGCTGGAGAGGCACGTGAAGTCTACCTCTGATATCAACATCGACTAACATAATTCCGTTAGTCACGATGGAAGATACGATCTTCTAGATCGCTCGTTTTACGCAGAACCCTCCCAGAGGTACTTTCCTCCCAATGCTGTGATCCCTAGCGACCCAGAAAAGGGGAAAAGACGCAGGCGAAGCGACGCCCAGGGTCATTTCCAACAATATGGCGGGGATACGTTATCAGGTGCAATTCCTGAAGATCGGGATTCATACTTGGAACACGACGCACACCTTAGTGCAATATCTCGCGATCAATCAGGCGATGCATTTCAGCGCTCTGCTGGAGGTGGACTTTCGCATTTGGGTCCTCCGGCCCCTCATCAGTGGGTAAGTAGATCTCTGAGATATGTCCTTCAGACGACTTCAGAGTCTTGTAGGCTAAAATGCAATGCTGACGCTTCGCTCTGAGCAGGGTGGATCACATCGCCGCTCACCTAGCTACCAAGATGCCAAAAACTCGGAACGCTATAGTTCACAGTCAGCAATGGACGCCTATGAGCTGGGCCTTGATGGGCCTATGGGCCGCTATCGCTACGACGCTCCGATGTTGTCACCATATTCATCTCCAGCTCCCAGTATGGGCCGTAGGACTCCAGTACCTTACTCAGCTTCAAATCAATACCGAAAGGATCATCAGCTTCGCTCGGGAAAAAAATACTAAAGCCAGGAATTTGGGTACCTCTCTGCAGCAAATCGAGCGCCCATCATGCTGGAACCTGGAGGAGGTGAGACACTAGCTGAACCAGTAGAATCAGGGCCACTGAATCATTGACTTGGACTGTCGTCCACACGATAGTAACCTGTGACGCCTCACAACCTCTGGCGGCTGTGGAGAGATCGATCGAGCGGATATGAGGTTGGCGTGATTTGGTGGAGAGGGTGAATGATGAGGAGACCCATGTAGCTGGATCAGATCTTCCAAATGACGTGCGACTCATGACATCACCCATTTCTAGGCCGGCCGTAATTGCATTGCATGCATTGTGAAGAAGTGCGACCAAAATTTCACCGCCTAAGACCCTCAATTGTGTAAAGTTCGTAGACACCTGGATTGCTGCTGGCACCGCACTAACCTTGAGCTTCATAAGGCATGAGCCTTGACATTCGCTTCGTGCATATGACTTCTGTCCTTCCAAGATAGCCCTACAGTCAAAGTTCAAAGAAAGCTAATACTTAAAGCATTCACCGCATCGGTGAGTGAATGAGTTCGATTATTGCCTAGCAAGGGACCAATCAATGTGATTACATCATCAACAGGTGACAGAGGCGTCAAATATTAAGCCATTGGATTGGCCCTCCATGTCATTTCAGCCTCTGCCTCATCGGTGTTTGATTGCGTCGAGGTTTCAAGGGTACGAATCTACCCCACACTCATATGGCCAAAATTAGTGCAGTATCCCCACACATGCTGAGGGTCATTGTACAACACGGTCAAATTACCCCGAGTACTTTGACTTTTCCACCCGTCGGTGACCATGATTTTCACGTCCTTCAAGAGACTCTTCCTCTATACAACATCTTTCCTAGCTTCTGCTTTCCCCTGATCAACAAACTGTTCTTTTGATAGGATTTCTTCATCCATATAATCATGTCAACTAGGTTCGTGATAAAGCGTGACTCGAGTGGAAGACCCACAGAGGGAGGGCTTCGAGTGCCTGGGCGAGACGTATCAGATGAACCAGATCAATCGGCCAAACCCATAGTACTGAAGACTGGGCTTCGTCAAACAAGCGAGGGCAGGATTACCAAGCCCAGCAACTCGGCCAGGATTAGAAAGTGTCATGGAAACGCAGTTCTTTCCAAAGGTCCAGCGTCAAACGGTCGTGGACTGCAGGGATCAAACTTCGGGAAGTCGGATGGGAGAAGCCTGCACAACATGTCTCCTCTTAACAAGAGTCTAGCACGAGAAGCCACCCTTGAAGCACACAGCAAGCCCGTCTCTGAGCCTTCGGTTGAGCCGAATCCCACTGCATCTCCCGCCCTCGGTCCGAACGATCCTTCTGGAGATCGAAAGAGCATGGATTATCATCAGGCCGATGATAATATGCAGAGAAATGCGGACGCAGCGATCCCCACTATACAACCCACTCGTACTCCAGACTCCGTCCACCATGGCATCACCAATGGCTACTCCCACAGCACGAATGCTTCAATCCAGGCCATCCATGAGGAAGTTCACGTCGCTCATCATTCGAATTTCGGCCATGTTGAGTCTCAAGGTACTCAACATGGCGAGTCAGCACCACCTGGTGAGGACAGAATTCCTTCCACAGGACCAGGAGCTTCGGTCAGACTATGAGTCTCCAATTGCAAGATATTGCAGAGAGAGCGATACGAACGAGCCAATGGATCCGTGACCGTTTCAACACAGTCGCGCATGAAGTTCGCTACACCAAGGTCGTTGAGCCATATACGTCATCGTTGGCCATACCGTGGATGTTGAGCTTTCAGGCACTGCCAATAAAATCGACGGCTACCCAAAGCTGTTCTAATAGCTACAGATCTTGATAGCGACCGCTCAATCCGGAAGGCCATAAAAGGATACCTGATACTGACTGTTTCGAACCATGGCTCAGCAATGATAATATTCTCACAACTCGCTATTGTCCCTCAGTCCAGCGACACATGCACTTGGTTTCCAGCACATATGCCCTTCGTTTTGATACAATATGCTAGAACCACATGTGTCGGTAGCTGTTTGAGTCGCCGTAGATGATCTTTCGCTCGTTGTAGTAGGTTGTGCATGCCCTTTGATCGATCTGAAGCTAGCTGGTAGGCCGTTTGCTTCTGCCAGATATGCCCGAGATATGGTTTTCTCCACCGTTCCACCAATTCTTTTTGATACACTTGACTTCCTGAAACGTCCGAGAAGGAAAAGCTGCCCCACACTCTTGTGGCAGGAATCTTCGATGGTGCTTAGTCACGAGAAGTCGTTGTCCAACACGAGTGATGTTCATAAAAGGCGGCGCTACATCCCCTCACTTTCTTATTGTCTTCGTTCTTCTGCCCAGAACCGCATTCTCCTCATGAAGACTTAAAGAGAAAAATGCCTTATGGAGATGAGCGCTCTGGAATGGAGAGGCGCACGACCGGACAACTTCGCCCTCACGGAACACGCATAAGGAAGCTTTACAAGGACCACGATAGTTCTCACAGGGAAGAGTATCAAGAGGCAATGAGCCCTTACCAAAGACACTATACCACCACCGGCGAAGATCGTAAATCGCATAGACCAAACCGCCAGAACGTAACCGGCTCTCCTCCTCCAGACCTAGAACAGTACACAGCCTCT
>MSTJ01000238.1:0-23138 GCA_001956345.1 Ramalina peruviana | reverse complement strand
CCCCCCCTGCAGGTTCGCTCTCCGCCCGCTTTAGCTCCAATAATTCTCCGCAAATTCAATGATTTTTGTTTGCCAAGCCAGATTCAATTTCCTAGATACCGCCATCATCAGCACTCTCTCCCCATCCCCCATCCAACTTGCAGCAATACAGCTGTCGCCCCCTCAGCCTCTCTTCTTCCCCTACCCCATCTCGTATCCCTATCTTTCCCACACGATGGGCCTCTTCACCACCTCCCCTCCCTCCCCATCTCCACCATCCCACGCCAACCCGCCCCCCTCCGCCGACGGCGCGTACATCGCCCCCGACCGCACGAAACGGGACCGGTGCTGGCACGCGCGCGACGCCTTCTTCGACTGCCTGGAGCGGAACGGGATCGTGGATAGTTTGAAGGAGAAGGAGCGAAGCGAGGAGCACTGTGGCGGGGAGAGTCGGGGGTTGGAGAGGGAGTGTGCGGCTAGTTGGGTAAGGGAGTCTCCTTGTTTGTGGTCCTTTGCGGGTTGGGCGTGGGGAGATAATGGGCAGTGGTGTGAGATGGGGTTGCTGGTTGAGAATAGGAGACAGTGAAAACAGGCTGTAGGAGAGCAAGAAGAGAAAAAGGCCGACGAGGGCTAACGTTGTGAGATATCCCACAGGTCACGTATTTCAAGCAGCGCAGGGTGATGGAGCATAACAAGAAGACCACCCTGGAAAGGCTGAAGAACGAAGGCGCGGAGAAGATCAAGGGGGATTTGCCGCCGAATCTGCCCAAGAGTGAGAAGACTGGGCCGGGATAGCGTTTGGAGGGACGGGGATGCGGTCGACCTTTGGGARGGGATATTCGATGGTCGATATTGATGTTGATGTTCATATTGCATAGCGTGGTCACATKGGCATAGCYGGGCGTTGGATTGGAATCATKCAACTCTTCTCTCTAGAAAMGCGGATGTAGAATATTGCATACTGACTATGGACGTGGAAGTTTGAWTRAAAGAGAGTGGAGAGGGATCAGGTTCGCAAGCATAGAAACCTAAATCTCATTCTCCCTCGCCATGAAGAGATAAGGGATTAACTCAGTACAAGAAKACAAAGACGCCAATCCCAAACATTRTTCTCCAAAATCCTTCCAGTGGTATTCGCGGTAACGAGCGCTAAAATGCCCAGTGTTTCCCTGTCCATCATGCATTATCGATCAAACGATTGTGGATGCAGCAATCCTCCAATTGGWCAAATATTGTGTGTACAAGCAAGAAGCCAAGAACCCGGACGCCTCCAATGTACATCATGTCGTCAAAATTGCATCCYCCMGAGCTTGCGCCTTGCATGTGCGTATTCGTGTTCATAATGGGCGTGAGCTATCATATARGAAAGTCATTTCCGAGAAAAGAGGTCGAGATTGGAAYCTGATCCAGTAAAGCGCCTKTGCGAAGCTARATTGATGTGATATTAGCAGCCAGTGATCAAGCCCGAGGAGCTGCATTCTCCTCTCTTGTGGCTGCTGCTACGAGAACATCGAGCCCACTCATCTCCGTGTCCTTTACTTGATCGTATTGTTGCGTCGATCCGGAACTGGGCAGAGGCCATGACTGCTGCTGTGGCTTGTCGCCCGTGAAGACCTGCATTGTTAGCATACGTTGGTCAGAAGGCTGGAAAGGTTTGCTTACATGTCGAGTGGCAGCTGGTTCAGGTTGCCGGGGAATCGATTCGACAAAACCGTTGCTGTGCCTTATGGACAAATCGTGATCCGTCGCAGGTGTGGATGGCGTCTTAGGTACGCCTTCGCTGCCCGTGGATTCACCCGGCGATACTCGAGGATGAGACGTCACTGGGTTCAACGGTGGTCCAGCATACCAGCCTTGGCGCTTGGCTCGAGCCGCCGATGCGCCTGATTGATCCAATCGATCGCCAGATCTTTGAGAGCCGTCTTGGTGGATCACCGGTGCCATTTGCGGCGGCGGCGGCTGCTGCGAAGCAGTTGCAGTGGTCCGCCCTGCGTCGTATGGGCGAAGCGGTGGCTGAGACCAGGCCTGAGGTTCCTGCGGCAGAGGGTTGCCCCGGATGTCTAAACGCGTCAGGTTCTGGTGGAGCGACATGTCCCACGACGCATGTCCCTTGGCTGGGCCAGTCCGAGGYTCGAGCTGGCGGCCTGCCAACGTGGCTGGCTGGGCTGACTGGTCAATTTGCATGGGGCTAGGTCCACGAGGAGGTGGAGTGGCAGGCTGCCGAGGAGGATCAAATGAAGCTATCCCTGGCAAAGTTTGAGAGCCACTGGCTGCGGCTGTTGCGTTCGATGCGTAAGAAGGGTGAGGGGCATCTGGAGTCTGATAGTAGCTCAGACCGCTCGTTGCGGGGCGTGAAAAGCTGGCTCCGGAAATACCAGGACGAGAGAAATTGGTGTAATTGTGCGGTGTTGGATGCCAGGTCCGCCTCCTCAGCTCGGCTTCAGCGGCCTCACGGGTAACGAATCTGTGAGACTCATTAATGGGGCTCCCAAATGAGCTACTCAGGTTCGAAAATCCTGATGCTTGAGATGATGCGAGGGGACTGAGGTAAGGTGAGCCGCCGTGCAAATGGCCTTGTGGAGATTGAAACGGTTTGGGACCTGAAGGCACAGAGAGTCGCCGACTATGGCTTCTGTTCTCCCAATAGCCGCTACTTCGGCCAGTAGAGACCGGGGAACCAAGAGAGGAGCCATATCCTGGGCTGTTCTGACCGGTAGAATATGTCGTAGAGGTCGGAGTGCTCACACCTTCMGAKGAGTCCCTGAAGAACGATGTTTGACCAGGAGGTGTGGATGGCTGGGTGCGCAAGAYGTCCAAGCTCAAACGGGCTCTYGAAGGGTCATTCGCCATGATYAGAGGCGGMGGTCGTTTTCTGCTATCGTCTCTACTGATGGTCGAAGCGGTGGACCCWATGCTTGAAGTGGAGAGATTCCTTCCATGACCACGAGGGTGGCTACCTTGGCTGCCGGCYGTCGAAGCCCGAGACCGGCTGCCTGCCGGTCTGGCAACTCGATCAGTTCGTATCTGTCGTTGAAAGCGCGTGCCGGTTGCCGCTAGGGAGTCCATGGGAATTTCCTCGTTCACATGGACGGTCTGCGCATGTTGGCGGAGATTRTCAAGGCGGGAGAAGCGACGMGAGCAATGGCACTGRAAGGGACGTTCCCCCGTATGCTTTCTGTTCCACATTAGCAYAGCAACAATCTAAGGGATGAMATGYGGTACCTGATATGCCTCGCCAAATGCTCACTGCGAGTGAAACTCAGTTTGCAAGGAGGGAAATCTGTACAGAAGAARCGTTGACCTTTCTTCTTCTTCGAGCCTCCCCCGCCCTCTGCGTCGAAGCCTTCGACATCCGAACCYGCGTCGCCTTCGCCGTCTGAATCATCCATGGCGACGTCCTGACTTGTATTTGTATCCACCGAATGTTGAGACACGGGCCTGTCTGATTCGATGGATTTCTGGTCGCCTGCAGACGGACTGGGGGTGGAGAAYGAGTTGCGGAATGGTGAGGTGGGAAGGGGTCGTTGAGCAGTCATGCCGCCAAAGCTCAGCCTTGTYGGTGTAGTTGGGGCGGAACTCATGGAGATCTCATTGGACGCATGTTGGAGGGGGTGGGAGGGCGGAGGTATAGGTGCTCGCGGAGTTGTGGGCGTCGTGGCATCGGAAGAGTAGTCTGATAGCCCCAGGCCCACATTTATTGATTGAACAGTCGTCATACTGTCCAGGTGTGGCGACACGCTGTTTCTCTCGCCTGATGCGGATGTAGTTTTATGTTGCATATGACTGACTCGAACCGAGATGCAGTCGARAGRGGTGATGTATGTTCAAATCATCAAGGATGTCCCCTCTAGCGACTCGAACRGAGGGGGCAAAGTCGAGGGGGGGGCGGCGTCGGAGGGCTGCAGGCGGATAAGATGGCGACAGATTTGTCTGAGAAGGATAAGGAGGTGAAGTGAAGTCAAGCGGCTATGCTTCAGATGATGTCGCTGAAGGCCTTTGAGTGCCTTGGATAATCAGGTCCAAATGTCTATTTCGGGGGCTGTGGCGCGACAAGGCGGAGACGAAAGGGCAAGTGTTTCAGGAAGAGTCGAGAGATCCAGTAGTCAGGGCCCCCATCTGCCCGCCAACCAAACAGGCGTTTCAAGTTTAAAATGACAATTCACAWGCAACAGAAGATAATTCAAGAATYGAAACRAGATCGAATGATCGAAATGAAAAGGTACATGATGTGAGAATTAGGGATGAAGCGAGCAGAGGAGGAACGTGGTGTTTTGACGGCATGGACGATGATGATGGTGGGGGGGAGGTGGGTTCTTTCGCAATGCCCATTCAAACTAGACTTAGTCCAGTGGCAGGGGGAACTTTGTCTCCTTTTTCCTAATTTAAGGCCGAGGAGTCTGCTCTACAGAGCCTACGGGATTYMTGAAATATCGCTTGATCCACCTCGCTCTTTGTGGCATRTTCACCCCTCTATCTATGATCTACGCGTYTCGCCATTGCTTATTCACCGAGCGGGGTGCAGRATRGCAGAGGACRCCTCCAACAGCGAAGAGTTCGCTTCACGGCCATAAGATATTGAAAGCCGAGTGGAGTCGAAGCTWTTGGTCTCAGCAGATCACACGGAGTCTTTCCAGGGCAAGGTTGACCCTGTCAAGCCTGTGCAAAGCGTCAAGGTGGGTAATGTCTCTATTTTCATCCCGCGCCATCTAGACGCACCACAATATTCGAGCTGCAGATGGCGACATGTGCGGTACCTCGAATTCCAAAGAGTCGATTTCGAGCAGTGCCGCAAGCATGCAGGAGGCAAGAGTCCGGTGGGGTTGATTGCAGAGGAACCATCGGAATCGCGAATTCGCGCTGGCCTACTGGCCACGCAAGAGGTCCAGATGACTCCCTGAGACAATCCCTGCGGGCTAGCATCTGACGTGCATCTGCAAGGGCTCTGGCTTTGCCTTATCCAAGTTACCGTCCTCGAAAAATCGCCCGTCCAGGTACACTTCCGCTTGGCCTTCCCCTAAACTCAACTTGCCCCGATCCTCCGCCTTATTAGACTGCCCAACTCAGACGTGCCACCGCCGTCCGCCCACCAAGATCTAGAGATGATGTCCGCCGTCCCTCGGTCGATGTATGGATCGAATTTCTAGCTTACTGTCCGCTTCGGTGAGGGTACTGCGGCAGCTGAAGGCAAGCCATCAAACGGATCGAATGTGTAGTGGCCAAAATATCCTCTCGCTTACGAGCWACTTCCAAACTCACGGTCCTGATTTATRGCGCTCGAATTGCGATTTAGGTGAGCCGAAAAGGCTGAGGACACAGAACCAGCAAAGCGATAAGTAGCGCGATTTGTGCCTAGTCGCTTGCAGTTCCTGCATGGCGGACTAGGTCTTGTGGGTGTTTTATATTAACTTCAGGGGCGATTCAGAACTTTGCAGATGATCTACAGTCATTCTCGAATCAATCGGATGCTACACTGTCAAGATGGAGCTTAGATTCAATGGCGCCCACTTGGCCTACTACGACCGGTGCGGAATGAAATGCGAKTCTTCTTGACATTACAAAGTCAGACGGGCGCTTCGGACATGGAAAGAGGAAAGGCCTAATATGTTTAGGAAGATTGAGGACTCTGAAGAAAATCCGGGCAAATTATTCTGTGCTTCATGCAGCCTCAATCCCGAATCAGCAATGATGAAGTTTCGAATATCGTCACTAACTCCATTCGACCTAGATGTCTCCTGATTCTTGGTCATTGACCCACCATTGTGTCCAGGCTTTGTACCTCTCGAATGTAAGAATCGAAGAGTCTTGGAAGAAAGGTAGACCATTACGAGCAGTCAGCACCTCTCCGTATCATATCCGTGGAAGTCAACGACACCTGTGTAAGAGAATCAGATCACTTCGGGCAAATCAGCGGCCAAGTTGCTTCATTGTAATTGAGCGGTATCAGAACGGCACACACTACCTCAAGGGTGGAAGATATGCTACCTCCATGCGACAAGATTCGCCGACGTGACGTTGTCCAAGCTCATGGTTCAGGGCGTCAAGAAATTCCTGCAATACCTACTTGCCTCTCTCGTCCCTGGAACGGACTGTCATAAGTCAAGCTGATCGAGACCGTCATAGAACCTTGTGAATGGACAAATATAGGACTAAGCTCTCTGAAGAGTGCGCTCGATCTCCGATCTTTTCCTCAGCCTAAGTCTTCAATCGCATGCAGGGAATTACCCTATTCGGTATTTTGCAGCCTTGTGAAAAGCTGATAGTCCATCTCCAAATCGTTCGAGTATTGGTTCAATACATCGATATAGTACTTCGCAATTCTCACTATCAATCATTCGTCAACAGTGCACCTTTACTGGAGGGCACGAGCAGTCATACCATTCTACTTCAGTGTCTGCTATTTAATCTGATCCTATTCCATATGCAAGACAGAACGTCGTCCCAATGTCGTACACGTCGAATGATAAATTCACGTCGAGGAATCGACCAGGCAGGAACGAGTGCTGGAAGGGGAGCGTTGGGTCAAACGCGGCGCGCTTAAAGCGTCTCCTTTTCACCATGTCATGACCTGGTCTATCATAAGCATTGGCTTCTGAGACCAGTCCGAATACTTCTACTGCGGGACCATTAGTCTGCTATTGCTTATAGGGTATTTTGGTTTCGAAGGAGTCAATTTGCTCACTTTCTCAGAGAGAAAATACTTCAAGTAATTGACTTCACCTCGCCCAATGGATCTCTCAAGTAGACTGCCACTGAGTAGAGACGTATGACACTGAATTTGAGGTCCAATTTCTTTGCTGATAACATACCACGATAGCTGGAAAAGTGGCATCTTGCGTTAGAGAACTTATTGGTCCACGTAGCACACTGAGATTGTCTTCACTTTCGTGATCGTGATTTTGCGTCAAGGCACGACGTAGCAATTAGTCTGCCACCCCTTTCTAGAACTGGTTTGAATTTCCGAAGGTAGACTTCTGCGTTACTAGAGCAAATTTTTGATCTGTAAGAAGTTGACTGCGTTCACTCGGTTTCGTTGCCTCATCTCTCTCACCATGCTTCTGCCAGTTTAGGAGGTCTGTTAGAGAAAACCACCATGCCTGAAAGATCAAGGTATATGGCTACTTACATGCTGAGTGAGGTCAGAAACAGCTTCAAAGACCAGATCCCATATCTCAGCCCAAACTGTATCCAATGATTTCCTTGAGAACTCCACCCAATCACCTCTCCAGCCATTTTCAAATGATTCCCCGATCCTCCGTGATGCAGACGTGTATCATATCCTCTGATCACGTCTACCATAGTTCTGTGCAGCTTCTGCCAGTTGACATGTTGTGTGACGGAGCGCAATCAGCTCTAAAGACTCCTGTCGACGCGTTTGCAGGTGTCATTCTGTGACCAGAACATCAGAGTCGGAGCTGAATACTTCACAGCAGTGAGAGATCTGCTGCAGACCCAAGGCGGTCATCAAAACAGATCATCGTATCATTTCTGAAGACGTTGAGAACAGTGATTTCAGCGATGGAGCCCACAGCATCAGGCGAAAGCGATCTGCCTAGAAGGTTAGAAACGAGACATAAGACTAAAGCTGAGACCGAAGGCTTAAAGATCCAGGCCAATCCAAAATCATTGCTAGATGTACCAAGTACGGTATATTGTAATATGTATTGCAGCTTCTAGGATATCCTTATCATAACAAGCGGGAAAAGCAAGCAGACCGCTTGTAAGTCTATTCTCATAAACGTAGTCAGACATACGTACATTCAGTCCACGGAGGTATCGACATTAGTCACGGCTTCGGTTATTTTTCCTCCAACCACCATGATGTTCTCTCCATACAAGGAGTGACTTCAGGTAAATTCATTAAGCTGCGCTCGATAGAAGTGAACGAGTAAATTGAGGCAGTGTGATGAGTACACCAAACACCCGCGGGATCATAATTGTAAGATGACATTGCAGGTGACAGAAGAGACAACGCGCAGAGATGTGTTGCAATTATGCGCAGAATCACCAGAGAGACATCTTCAGTGCTTGGAGTCAACCGAGAATTTTGAGAAGGAAATAATCAGTCACATCCTTCTTCTGTCCTGTGCCACAGGTGATCATGGATCATTCAAATTTTGAATCAATGCGGACTATGATGGATCTTTGTATCATATTGGCAGCAGAGACGAAGGCTCACATCGAAAGACAAGCGCCACAAAACAGGCAGAGCATAAAGCAGTGAGCTTTGGGAAGCCCAGAGACTTTGAGCTATTGATCGCGTCAGAAAGCAGCAGGCAGAAGTGTGCGAATGGATGTTCTTGAATCATCGCAGGGTACACCAAGGAAGCAGACTTCCCTCCAGGCACTTGCTTGTCAGTGATTTACGCTGCATGGAGTTGGGTTTCGTGTCACACTCTTCAATGCATGGCTTCACAGATCATGAACGGGCCACCCGTAAATTCCCCACTAGCATTCTACCTGTCACTCACTGTGCAAGAGCTGCCCTTCGAGGCTTGCCCGAGCAAATTTGTTGAGGAGAAGTCAGATGGGTCCGCAAGCGTTCACCATTGCTTCTGTGGGCTACGAGTCATGCTGGGCAAGAGGTCAGCAGGGCTAAGGATTACCATTGGCCATTTGTAATCAAGCATTTCCGACAAATGATATAGATCGCTGGAAGTCTCGGAGGCAAAGTACCTCGAACAGGTAGGAGCACCTTGTGATCATCGTAGTCTCGAGTTGTGCCCACCAGCATGCGAAGTCTTTGTGGCACAGTAAGATGGCGGTTCAATGAACCTACTAAATTCGTTCGGAGCTTTGGTGATGATCTCCGAACAACCAAGCATGCTCCCAAAGAAGGGCGGTATGAGCGTCAGGTGTAGGATGTCTTTTCTAATGGTCATGGTAAAGGTTTTCCGAACTGGGAGATTGGAAATCCTCATCACCGTAGGCGATCTCTCCTAYTGTTTATGATGACCCAACATAATTCTCGACAAACGTTCGGCCTTGYTTGTCACCCGCTTGGAGCTTGTTATATATTGGTGTAACAAACTATGGACCACACATTGTGACACATATTATCTTCAGCATGTGATGACGGGGGAGAGCCAAAGTGATGTAAGGAATTAAGATCACAAAAATGCTGGAAGTCCGAAGAAGACACCCTTTCCCCGTCCAGARGGTGTCGAATTGTCCCTCATCACTTTTACTGCCCGATTTGGGCCAAAACTGAATCTATGGATAGTAATAATCATATTTTCGCCAAAACGAGATTGGTGCATACGGTGATATATGCTGCTTTCTATGTTTGTTTGCTCATGTTTATCAGATCAGCGAAGGCAAAAGGGGCAGGTTGATGCCTGATGCATCGATGTGCTACTGTGCTCAGAGAACGAAATTGACTGTGATGTTCCAAATGGTCATAGTTGAACCCTCTAATACCCCACTCACTACCAGATYCTCGAATTCACCCGCATGATGCCATCTCCGACTACTTAGGCTCGTATTTGAAACGGAGGGTTTCTATGTCCAATGAGTTCGATTTTTATTGGCGCTATTTTTCTGTATTTGCTTCTAAGATTAGTCACGTGCAACAACGTACCCGACAATAGCGCAAGGCCTGAAGGGGAGAAAGAGGATTTGCACCATACCATCCAACCAGACTCTGCCTGCACTCTTCAAATTTCGCAAATGAGAACTATGACCGTTGCCACTGTTGAAATCAATTGTATCTAGCCAACACTCCTCTTTGGATGGAGAGCCCGAGGGGTGGCGCGTTGAACSGATGCGGGGACCTCGGGAGCTCGGAACATGTCAAACGGAGGCTGACTGGCACGACTGATTGGCCTGGAAAATTAAAAGACGGAGCTTCCATACCCCAAAGATGCTCCACTCAGCTGCATCGAGTCTGAAGAAAGACGCGGCACAGTCAGGTTGAGGGATTGCGGCACAGACGCAGCAGACCTGARGTTTGCTTCGCGGCACATCAGACGCAGCGAAATTTGCGGCACAGGCAGAAGTGAAATGCGGCACAGGCTACAGCGACTGCCTTTAGACGCCAAGGCAGCCAATGATTACCTGCGAGGGTCTCCACTCCAGTCGGAGAACTTGTGACTGTAGTATTTGTCTCAAACAGTCTGCTATGCCTGACAACGCCCATTCAGGTAATTCCACCTCAGCACCTGCGGATGCGTGGATGCAGTGGAAAGATGTATAATAATCARCCTGTAATGTGCACAAACCAAATAGTAGTGGAGGAAATTGGAAAGTCTCTGTAGTGACCTCGTCGAATTAAGTGGTTGAATTCGACAGATAACTCCCAAGAGCCGCTACGGGTAGGAGACACCTAAGACTCCAACTGCGGCACTGACCCTTCTTCTTCACTGCTCAACGTCATTCCATCCTCCTCCATCAACCATCAGCTACAGTCACATTCCTGGATGGCACCAAATCTATTCAACAGTTCCTTTCCATTGAGGTGTTCTCTMTCGTGAAGGGCATCATTGATAGAAGACGGCAGGCAAGCCTCAWWTCATCAGCAGTGTGTCGTCCGCAGTCGTGCTCGTACTCTTATCGGAATCTCTGCACCACTCCAAGAGTCCYAGTACCTACCCTACTCTGAAGGATGYAATCGCATTGACGCATGATCTGATTTGGGGCYAAAGTAAAGTTGTATGTGTCTTTCTACCTAAGCTGACAGACACCTTGCAAGAGCTCCTAGAACATTACATATGAAATCCAGCGACAGAAAATGACAGTCCTCAACGCAAAATAAATACCMAACATGAGTTCGGGAAGGACGTCAATTTCTGCAAAACGCAGCATTCACAACTCACCACCGTTGCCTACCTACCTCCATCATACCGTATCGTGGTCGCACGATGCCCATTCCAGAATTTGCGATACCTTTGTGCCGCATGAAGGCAATGTCGCTCCTCATGCCGGGCCATCTGACCATKCCACCCAACAGCACGAACAGCAGCCATGAAAAAGCGGAATGGCCAGCTAGACATAGTACCCTCAAAGAGTTGGACTGAGGTGTTCATGGGCACCGTGTTGTCCGTGGCCGTGCTCCTGGGGACGAGAGACATGCCGAGGAAGGTTGATGCCYGGCGCTGCCTGAAGGCCAACATTRACGACCACATCATCCACCTCTTGCTCGTGGAGCTCGCCTGGCTCTGAAYCGACCACGCCTCTAACGCCCGTTGCATTACCCCCGTRTCCCTTGTGACCATGCTCTTGGGCCCGATGGGCACGCTGAGGAAGGCTGATGCCTTGGATTGCCTCGGGCCCAGAGTTCAAGTCRACACCATTCATCCCTGGCCCGTTGAGCTCGCCTAGCTCTACATCGGCCGAGTCTCCATTGTTCCCTTGAGCAGGAAATACCCGTTAGCTTACCACTTCCCAAGTGAGTATGCTGGAAGTATTCAAGTGAATGCTTACGTGTCGAGACGAGCTCGTTGTCGGTACTGGCTCCCTTCCTCATATACTTCATCAATTGACAGGTACTTCGGATAAGCCAGACCAGGCCGAACCCCATCAGAACCTGGAACAGAGCGACGACATAGCTGTTGTTCATCCAGGAATGAGTCTGTGTCGTGGTTTGGGAAGCCATACTGATATATGCCTATTCCTTTGTGGCTTGCAGTGTCTCTTTCCGCAGGAAATACTGTCTTAAAAAAGAATTCCGCTTTTCTATAAAGCTGCTTCTGGATTGAGATGATCCTACAATGTTGATGCGGTGGCTCTATCGTTCGCTCCAAAGCTGACCAGAAAGGTACATCAGGCTACGCCCTGCTCGTGCTTTTGCCCCTCTTTTGTAGAAAATCGAAATTGAGAAGACAATTGCTGATCAACCGAATGACACAGCAAAGACTAACAAAATTTTCAGCTGATATATAGCCATTGATCTAATTCCGTCTTAATCTATTTTTTTACATAGTGCTGCTTGCAGTATCTGTTGGCCATCTGCCATTCTTCATGGAACGGGCACCCCAATGCCATTACTCTTGTTTGAAAGATTCCTGCTGAAGTCGCACGCGTCCTTGGACAATTCGAGACCATGCCCTCTTACAGCTACTGGCTTATGAGCAATTGCAAAGATATTATCGCACTTTGGGAAAAGCAGACAGTTGGCCATCAGACCCTACTTTGGTCCGGCGAGACCTCCGACATCATCCTCAAAAGCGAACATGACAAGAATCGGGGAAGAATGAAATGCTCATGAAGATTCAGTGTCGCTTCAACTGGGCTACTCAGTGGTTTTTGGAGGTTTGGTCACAACGGGAGCAATAGACTTCGAAGGCGGTTGTCTCAGATCCAGAAGTTGAAACCAATGTCTACTCCGCATCCTTTGCTAAGTCCATTTGTCCTAATAGCATTTCACCAAGTTCTCCTATCGTCTGAAATCATTTCATTTGGCAAAGCAGTCCTGACTCTGCGTTATGCTCTGTCAGGTAGACGCCGAGACGCGATGTGCTTGGGAAGGGAAAGGGGCTCCATCTTTTCAGCGGGTAACGTCCTTATCTAGGAGTCATGAAACAATGTGCAAGTCAAAATCCATGAATTCTACAACGTGAGCAGTGGAGACTTCAATTCTCTAAGTATCATCGACCTAATGCTCCAATGACGCTCCCTACCATGACCGCTGCCTCCCTTTCCCAAGCACCTTCTCTGCCTCTGCCACCAGCTGGCCCCTGACTGCCCTTGATGACACAGCTTCGTATGCTTTCCCGAACCTTCTCCCTTTGACTCCTCAAGGTTCTGGCGGTCGTCCCGCCCCTGGCAATCAAGTCTGCCACTCGACTCGCAAGATCTTCCGCGAGGCTTCGCCAGAAATACGAAGGTAGCGAGGAGGTGTCCAACGAAGCCAACAGCGGCTCCAGGAAATTCGTCTCCGAGTCTTTCTGATCAACACCATCTTGCCCCTGCTTGGGCAACGGTTTGACATTCTCAAGCAGGGATTCTAACGCCACAATATTCTGACATCGGGCAGACACCTCGAGCAGCGTACGATCAAGACTCGGCAGATTCGCCAGTGCCCTCGCAACAGAAGCCACGGACGACGTCAAAGATGTTCGGAGATAGGCTTGCAGCGCGCTCAGCTGCAACTGCGGGGACAGCAGATGCAACGTCAGAAGCGCAGATGTGGTGCGTGCCTTGGTCTCCTCCGACTGGGCGTAAGTGGTGGGACCGGTGGAGCTGGATGCCAAGGACGACATGGAGAACTCCCTGATGATCTGCTGACCGCGAGACTGGAGCGTGCTCTCCGCCGGAGTGAGCAAGGATCTCTGTAATCCTGTGACGATGGTGATTTTGGTCAGATCTTCACCTTCCTGCCCCGCGCCCGACGCTGCTAGCAGTTGCCGAGTACTGAGGAGCGTGGTCGCGGCGCGGATCATGGCTCTGTGATCCTCTCTTTTTCCTGAAGAGCCGGCGCCCACCTCGGACATCTGCGCCTCCAATTGCCTTCCTAAGAGGAGACAACGCCCGACGGCGCGGCCGAGCTTGACTGTTTGCCATAGGCGCTCGACGGTCTGTTGGACTTGTGACGCGGTTTCGTGGCGCTGTATCACTTCCTTTTCGAGCCTCTGGTAGCCATCTGTGAGGTTCGAAAGCTGGGCGTCGATTTCTGTGACGATCTGCTGTCCAGCGTCATCCTGTTCCTTTGTGTAGTTCAAGAGCGGTAGAGCTGATTGGGTGGTGAGGGTGTGGATATGGGTATCGATCTCTTGTAGGTCGAACAACACCTTGGAAAGGGGTGTGGAGAGATCTAGCGGTGTGTCCGACGGGTTGTTGGTAGCTAGGACGAGGGAGTTGGCGAACGCATTCGGCGAAAAGGCGGGGTCTAGGAACGTTTCGTAGTCAATGTATGAGTCTCCCTCCGCCATGACAAGATCTCCAGCTCCATTAGGACCAATCTAAGAAGCTCGCCTTACGGACGTCTCACACCAGTGAGATCGATCTTTGAAGGATCACTGCATAGGATATGCTGTTGGTTGAGAGCTTGATGCCGCTAACCCAACTGGTTCTAGCACCGTTTCCCCCCTTATCCATCCAGCAGCTGCCACAATCGCAACCCTGAGTATAGCTTCCATTCCATCGTCATTGAAGATGGCGCACACTTCCAAGGCCTATGTGCTAGATCACAAAGCGGCAAACATCAAATCACACCAATGGCGAACTGCGCGCAACTCCGCTGCCTTTGTGATTGACTCAATACATCCGGACATGCACATCCTCGACGTTGGATGTGGACCTGGCTCTATCACCGTAGATTTCGCAGAAATGGTGCCCAAAGGGCATGTCACGGGTATCGAGATTGGTGCCGACATTCTCAGTCAAGCTCAATCTCTGGCGCATGAAAGGGGTCTTGAGAACGTGACATTTGAGGAAGCAGATGTCAATTCATTGAAGTATCCTGATGCTWYGTTCGACTTGGTGTTTGCCCATCAGGTGATCCAGCACCTACCCGAGCCCGTAAAGGCTTTGCGCGAGATGCGTAGAGTGGCCAAACCAGGAGGCATGGTGGCAGTCCGTGAGGGAGAACTCGGAACATCCTTTGCGTATCCTAACCTGGCTGGCATCCGAAATACAGTTGAGTTGTATGTACGCGTGGCACGCGATAGTGGCAGTCATCCCGATGCAGGTCGTGAATTGTTGTCCTATGCACTTGAATCAGGGTTCGCCCGGTCTGCCATTACAGCCTCAGCTAGCAACTTCTGTTTTAGCTCGGACGAAGACAGAGCAATGTGGGGGAAGACTTGGTCCGATCGTCTGCAAGAGTCCTCTTTTAGAAAACGTGCATTGGATGGAGGCTTTGCAAATCCGACGGACCTCGAGAGCTACGCCAAGGACTGGCGTGATTGGATGATTCAAGACAATGCCATATGGGCACACCTCAACGGAGAGATCCTCTGTCGTAAGTAGACCGCAGTGAAGCTCCGTAGCCTTTGGATGTGGAGGCTCTTCCCATAGATTTAGCAGGCAAACAGGAGGCAAAGAAGAGCAAGCTTCTCTCCTGACGTAGTGTGAGCTTGTCCTTACAGCCAGACCTGTCAATAACATCATCTAATTGCTCTATCCCGCCTCTTTGGTGTCATACTGTCGTATGCACTTGCACTGTAGTCTGAAATTACACTCGACTCCAGGCTTCATGTCCCCTGTCATTCGACCATTAGCAAATTCATACTGTTGAAATATTGTCTCACACAATCGAAAGTACACKTATTCGAAACTCGATCTTCTCGGATCAATGTCATCCATACTTATTCCTGGCCGCAGAGATTCATTTTGATCCCACGAGCATTGAAATCATTGCATTAGGAAGAAATATCAAAATTCGACTTGATCAACACTTGACCTTATAAACGGCCAATGCCAACATCTGAAAAGCCACACAAGTGCTGATGCGGGAGGGATCCGTTCGATTGGGAATTGTTCTAGAAGACAGGAAAGGAAGGCTAAAAAGAGGATCCTGTATAACGGTAGCGATTGATAGTAGGCAATGAAGCAGCTCTGCAAAGTCTCGGCATCGTGAAGGGCAGTAGCAGAAGCCTCTACCACGGGGAATTCATTTTGGGCTCCCTTTCGGATCCTCGTCACGCCGATCGTGACGAAGTCGCAAGGTATTCGCCATTGACCGCACAAGCCAGCGATGTCAATATGAAGCAATACGGAATACAGCAAGTCTTACACTGCAATGGTTGAAGCTAGTAACACATGCTCGTCAATCGATCACCGTGCCGATCTGTTCAGTTCAAGTAGTTCCACCAGGACATATATCTACGGTCGAAAAGATGGAGTCTTTGCTTTGTTGGAACAGTGTCACCAGTCTTCGGGGTTTGGTCTAGCGTACTGAGAGCTACTAGATTTCTCACCTCTCTCGGCCTATTTGCATGCCGAGAAATACGTACCGAGCCTCCTTTCCAACATCCCAGGTCGCGTTTCGTAGCTACCTTAAGCTTGGCATCATTTCAAGTTGGAATTAAAAGAGCCTCTTTACCAACGGAAGGACTCTGGTATTGTCATGGCAGCACCTCCTTATGTTGAAGTCAAAGACAAGCCACTGCTTTGGCTGAAGTTATCATGAGACGAGCCATTTGCTATCATTGTCCGGTCAAGCGAGAAACATAGGCAATTTCAGAAAAGGACACATCCTCTGCCTATCTCGGGACATCTGCCCACTAGACCCACCATAATACGCACGTTACCATCTCGAGCGCGCTGATGGCGACACCTCAGCCAGGCTATCCTCAAGCTGGACAGCCGAATGACAACCAACATGAGGACCCACAATATGACCATCCACACGATGCCCAAGACGGCGCATCGCCAGCACAAGGCTCGATGACCGCTCCACCCGCTGCGGGGAAGAAGAAGAGGCACTATGCTGGTCAGGCATACGAATTCGGTGGGGGGGCAAATGCTGCACTAGGGGGCCAGCAAGTCGGAGGCGGCCAATATCCCCCAGCTCCTAGTCAAGGTTACGGAGGATATGGACAACCTCAACCGCAGCCCGTCCAGCAACCAGCGGTTTCATACGGTACAGGACCGATACCGTCCTCGACTGGCGGCGCGCCCGTCTATGGTCAGCCTTCTCCTGCTCTGGGCGGATACCAGTCCCCTGAGCCTGGCTATCCAGCTCAAGGGGCGCCGGTGCAGCAACCTGGCATGGGGGCTTTGACCCATGGCATGGGAGCAATGACAATGASCAACCAAGCTCCCCCAGGTCATCCGCAAATGCAAGGCAGAGTGGCCATGAATCAGCTCTACCCAACAGACATTCTGAATACGCCTCTCAATGTATCAGAGCTTGATCTTCCACCACCGCCCATAATATTGCCCCCTAATGTAAGTTTGTTATCATTTGTATTATTGTACTGGACTAAAGCAAGCAGTCGAGCGTCACGCCTTCACCCGACGCGAATTGCCCATCCAAATACGTCAGATCCACCCTGAACTGCGTTCCAACCACCTACAACCTATTAAAGAAGTCCCGACTACCATTCGCACTCGTCATCCAGCCATATAGCTCCTTACATGAYCATGAGGATCCTGTTCCAGTGGTACCCGACCAAGTCATTGCAAGGTGCCGGCGATGCAGATCTTACATCAATCCTTTCGCGACTTTCTTGGATCAGGGGCACAGGTGGCGTTGCAATATGTGCAACCTGACAAATGAAGTTCCTCAAGCGTTCGACTGGGATGCTGCAGCCCAAAAACAGCAAGATCGATGGTCGCGCCCCGAGTTGAACCATTCTGTGGTCGAATTTGTTGCGCCCCAAGAATACATGGTCCGCCCACCGCAGCCGCTCGTCTACCTCTTCCTGTTCGACGTTAGCTACGCTGCTGTCACCAATGGCTTGCTCGCCACAGCCGCTCGGTGTATCTTGGAAAGCTTAGACCGAATCCCTAATGCCGACAGGAGAACGCGGCTTGGCTTTCTGGCGGTGGATTCAAGCTTGCACTACTTTTCCATTCCCCAGGACGGTGGTGAGAGTACTGAAGCTAGTATGATGGTCGTCAGTGACTTGGATGAGCCTTTCCTGCCAACACCCCAAGACCTATTGGTGACATTGACCGAATGTCGTCAGAATATCGAGGCTTTCCTGGCAAAGCTGCAGGACATGTTTGGCGCCACGCAAAATGGAGGCTCATGCATGGGTGCTGCATTGAGAGCAGGCCACAAATTGATCTCTCCCGTGGGAGGTAAACTCACCGTCTTGTCAGCAAGTCTGCCCAATGTTGGTGTTGGGAAATTAGACATGAGGGAAGATAAGAAGCTGCTTGGTACGACCAAAGAGAGTAGCTTGCTGCAGACTCAGAGTAGCTTCTACAAAAGCTTTGCGGTTGAGTGCTCCAAGAATCAAGTCTCCATCGACATGTTCCTCTTTTCCTCCTCCTACCAGGACGTCGCTTCGCTAAGCAACCTGCCGCGCTACACCGGGGGTCAGACATATTTCTACCCCGGGTGGAATGCTGCGAGAGGTGAAGATGCCATCAAGTTCGCGCGGGAGTTCTCTGATTACTTGTCTGCGGAGATTGGGCTTGAAGCCGTGCTCCGGGTTCGTGCCACGACCGGCCTACGCATGAGCACATTCTATGGGAATTTCTTCAACCGAAGCTCGGATCTCTGCGCCTTTCCTGCCTTCCCCCGGGATCAAGGCTATGTCGTTGAGGTCGCGATTGACGAGACGTTGACCAAAGGGATAGTATGTCTCCAGAGCGCTGTACTCCATACAACCTGTAACGGCGAGCGGCGAATCCGAGTGATGACGCTTGCTCTTCCTACAACGCAAAACATGGCAGACGTCTACGCCTCTGCCGATCAAGCGGCGGTTGCTACGACCTTCAGTCACAAAGCGGTTGAGCGAGCTCTCGGGAGTGGTCTTGAAGCTGCCCGGGATGCGCTGCAAACCAAATTAGTTGAGCTGCTGCAAACATATCGTAAAGAACTGGCTGGCGGTAACATGGGTGCGGCAGGTTTGCAATTTCCCGCGAACCTGAGGTGCTTACCCGTCCTCTTCCTGGGACTGAGAAAAAACGTGAGTTGAGTGGTTGTGTGTCCTGATCGATAATACTGATTACGTTCACAGATCGCCTTACGACAGTCGGCCCAAATCCCAAGCGATATGCGATCGGCAGCTCTCTGCCAGCTGTCTACACTTCCTCTGCCCCTCTTGATCCAATACGTCTATCCCAGGTTATACTCACTTCACGATGTCGTTCCCCCTGACGATGACGAGCGGAACCCTCAAAATCTTGGTCTAGTCGATGAGGAGACTGGCGAGACTGTCATGCCGCAACCACTGAATCTGTCATCGCAAAGCTTATTACCGTACGGACTTTACCTAATCGACGATGGCCAGACTCAATTCCTCTGGGTCGGTCGTGAGGCCGTTGACCCCTTGATCCGCGACGTATTCGATGTGCCAGATCGGAATCACCTCAAGGTGGGCAAGATGACGCTACCCGTGGTCGATACAGACATCAATGAGAGGGTGCGAGCCATCGTTGAAAAGAGCCGGGACCATCGATCCAAAGGCGTGGGCAGCATCGTTGTCCCACATCTATACTTGGTTCGGGAAGACGGCGAGCCAGGCATGAGACTGTGGGCGCAGTCGATGTTTGTGGAGGATAGAGCGGATCAAGGGTTAAGCTTACAGCAATGGCTTGGGACGATGAGAGAGAAGGTATGTCTGGATTCGGGATTCTATCATACAAAGGATCGATCCAGCTAACGCAAAGCAGATGAATGATTCAGAAGGGTTCCTGAGCTCCTTCCAATAGGCACAGCCTCTTCAACRTTTTGGAGGCTTGACTTGGGAAGCAATGAAAGGTAGATAGCAAGATCTGTAATCCATAAACGAGCATTCGTTGCCCAAGTCATATCCTCGGGCGAGATTCCAAAGTGAATGTAGTGCCTGATCCACGTTGACTTCCGGAAYCATAGAATTAAGAGCTCGCCACCAGCCACGTGCCGCCAATCAGGTCATGCGAATAGCGATGATGCGCATGARTGTTGCCTCGTGGAATAAACGAGAGTCGGATCTCATGCGGTCAAATGCATGCGCAGCTCATGGCTCATGCAGCACCACCATGACGCTTCTKAACGTCCGCCTGAAATAATCAATAATTGTYTGACTGGAATAAAAKATGGKTTTGAGAACATTGTCTTGACCCGATTGCATGCCCAAAGCATGCTTACTTTWATCTTTACCCTTGATTTCATGTTGAATTTTTTTGGACTTTACCCTTTGGAGTTTGGATCCGGCAAGACCCTTGACTTTTCAGCGGCTGGCCCCCTGAAAAGTCTCGACTAAGGCGTGTAATAGGCTGGTCAATTCACACAAATAGCATTTCTTCCCCACTACTAGCGTGTACGGGCCAGAGTCTGCTTCGACGCTGCTTTCAGCCCAAGCTGTACCTGATCACTTCTCTCCGTACTTTGTACATCATACTTGGTCCAATTCTGTGTCACTATCACTATCACTCGATGGTGAGTGGGGCGCCGCTTGACATTGTAGTCGTTCTACAGCTTCTGTGCAGGGTCTAGTCATTTCACACACTAAGCTTAGGTTGCTGATCAAGGTGGGGAACCGCAGTGAAAAGGCATGTACTGAGCTTTGTACCCACAATCTCCTCGTCAGATCATCCACCTTCATTCAGGAGAACTACTACTAACACCAACGTTGGATACTTCAGTACTAATTCTCATCAAGCACTCGCTAGACCCTTCATTGCCGTCGCTGTGCCTTCTTGCGCCTACTCTTCTATTAAGCGCTCTCGCTACTCAGCCTTCTGGTCTTTGTCCAACCCCAAGAGCATAGCTCTTTGTGGACCCTGCTCGTCTTACCCTACCATCTTCCAAGTCCGTGCTGTCTTCGGAGTCTTGACTTAGTCACTCGTGCTGTACGACCTACCTATCAGCGGCGTCGCTTCGGTTCTTTCCCGCAGCTCTCCGCATTCGATCGTGTTTTCGGTCTGACATAGTACCGTCCTACTCAGCATTCTCTTCGTACCACAACTCTCGCAATCGACTATCTGTTCCTCGCCTGTTACCCTGGTCGCGCCTACCCGAGATGGCTCGTCAACCACCGCCTCCTCAAGGCAGCTCACGCAAGATCTCCTTCAATGTGTCCGATCAGTATGACATTCAAGATGTCGTGGGAGAAGGCGCCTACGGTGTTGTCTGGTATACAAGCCATTCGGTCCCACAGGTGGAGTCCACGCTGATTGGTCTATAGCTCTGCCCTTCATAAACCATCAGGACAAAAAGTAGCAATCAAGAAGATCACCCCCTTTGACCATTCCATGTTCTGTCTCCGCACTCTCCGGGAGATGAAGCTACTTCGCTACTTCAACCACGAAAACATCATCTCCATCCTTGACATTCAAAAGCCCAGAAACTACGAGACCTTCTCAGAAGTCTACCTGATCCAAGTATGAAGGCTACGGTCCCCTGCTTTGTCCAATATCGACCTGACATAGCCAAACAGGAGCTTATGGAGACTGACATGCATCGCGTCATTCGTACTCAAGACCTGTCGGATGATCATTGCCAGTATTTCATTTACCAAACCCTTCGCGCTCTGAAGGCAATGCACTCTGCCAATGTCCTACATCGGGACTTGAAACCCTCGAACCTGCTACTAAATGCCAACTGCGATTTGAAAGTGTGCGACTTCGGGCTGGCCAGGTCGGCGGCCAATGTGGAGGACAACTCAGGTTTCATGACGGAATATGTGGCAACCAGGTGGTACCGCGCACCGGAAATCATGCTCACCTTCAAGGAATATACAAAAGCGATAGACGTGTGGAGTGTCGGTTGTATTCTCGCCGAGATGCTGAACGGGAAGCCTTTGTTCCCGGGCAAAGACTGTAAGTTGGGGCATAATGACTGCCGACTGGAATTGCTGACCGGGCTTTTAGATCATCACCAGCTTACCCTGATTCTTGACGTGCTCGGAACCCCCACGATGGAGGACTATTACGGCATCAAGTCTCGCCGTGCTCGGGAATATATACGCTCCCTGCCATTCAAGAAGAAGATCCCAATGAAGGCCATGTTCCCCAAGACGTCCGACCTGGCACTCGACCTGCTGGAGAAGCTGCTTGCATTCAACCCGGTCAAGCGTATCACCGTGGAGGAGGCACTCCGGCACCCATACCTTGAACCTTACCATGACCCAGAGGATGAACCAACCGCGGAAGCCATTCCTGAGGAATTCTTCGATTTCGACAAGAACAAGGATAATCTGACGAAGGAGGAATTGAAGCGTAAGCCTCGCTCAATTTGGCACCAAGGAAAATTGATGCTGACCCGCCATGCAGAATTGATCTTTGCAGAAATCATGCGATGAATGTGTTGGCTACCCAAATGTTTGCAGTCTGCAGTCCAATCCCCGGTGAGCATATCAGGGCAAGGGATGGGCCAGTCACATGAGGAATCGCAACCTATCACAGCATGTAATGGGGTTTGTGCATGTGTGGATATTGAAGGGTACAATGGAAAAATGTAAAGGCCTGGGGCCTGAACATCACTTCTCTTCTGCCGGTGGGGTTTTACAAGATAGGGGTACTTCTCCCATGGTAGTATAAGCATGCATCAAGACTTCCTCTTCACACGTTCTTCCAGCCAAAGACGAACGAACATCACGAGGCACTGGCGCTCAGCCATGACTGGCCATGAACCTCGCAATCCCCTCCCTCACCCCCTCCGGACTCGGCTTCTCCGCCACCACATCCGCCTCGAGCCCAAACTCCCTGCTCAAATACGCCCTCGTCGTCGGCCCAATGCAACAGATATAATCCCTCCTCCCCTCCATCCTCCCCGGATCCACCTTCCCCGTCCCCTCATCCAACCACCCCAACCCCTCCAACATCCCCCTCCCCGCCATAGGCGAAAACACCACCGTCCACCTCAGCCCATTCACCATCTCCGTCCCCGCCGTCCGCGCCAGCGCCCCCTTGAACTCGAACGCAAAAGAATCCAGCTCTGTGGACGCATACACCGTCATCTCATCCACCTTGATCCGTTGCTCGGGGGCCAGATCCGTGGATTGGAGGAGCCGCGGGATGATGTCCCGGCGGGTTTCGCCCGCTAAGAAAAGAATGGGCTTTTTTCTTCTGGTTTTCTGAGGAGGAGGGGGTGGAGCGTCTGGTGCTGCTGCCGCCGCCGCCGTCGCAGCATCGACGGGTTCGGCGGGTTGAGCATCATCATCATCATCATCTTGGGCGAAGATTTCGTAGTTCAAAGGCGAGTCTGATTGTAGTATTCCTCGCGCCAACACCTCCCCACTCCCCGCGTCCTCCCCGCCCCGCAATTCTACGGGGGGGGTTAAGGCGTGGTTCGCGCAGACGTCCCGGACGGCGTTGGCGGTTGCGGGGCCGACTGTGTAGATTATCAAACCCCCCGCGAATACGTCTCGTAATGATGTTTTCCCACCAGCAGCAGCAGCAGCGAGTTTTGATTGTATAGCCGGGGAGGCGAGGGTGGCGTTCAATGCCGCGGCTGAGCGCTGGGATGTTAGGATTAGGGCGCCGTAGGGGAATGGTGGTGCGGGCGCCGGGGGGGAGGGGAGGTGGGTGAGGAGTAATTTTATGAGCGGGTCTGGGCGGAGGGTGTGTGCGAGGACGGGGATGTAGATGGGTGGTGGGGTATTGGGGSGCGAGAGGGTGAG
>MSTJ01000237.1:0-23371 GCA_001956345.1 Ramalina peruviana | reverse complement strand
TGCAAAGGTCCCACATTGTGCTGGTGAGGACGTGAGAGCTGCGATACCAACATCAAAGCCTCCTCGCGCGCCTCTACCTCCACGCATTGAGACTTTTGGATCTGGATCTGTTTTTACAACAAGAACATCGAGGTTCAACAAGACTCAAGGCGCCCTTGCGTCTGTGTGAAGCACTTCAACTTGCTCCACTTTTGCTTTACCTTTTTCTCTCTTTTTGCTTGAAAAAGATGGAAAGATAAATAGGGAAGAGGGATGTGTTCTTTGGTCTGCCGAATGTCATAGTCATTCTTGAAAAGACTCGAAAAAGATAGTACCGTTTTGTCTGAACGAATCATGAAAGCATGTAAAACTCAGGGTTAATCCACATGAAGATGGTGTGGGCCCATGAGTGCCGCGTGCCCAGGGTGCCTGTCCGGCGAACGTTGCCTTTCTAAGCTGACACGGTGGGTCTGAACCCTCGCTTCGGGGACATCTCAAATTCAGGTGAGGCTGCGAATGCAATGTCACGCCGTTGAGAATCGCGCACTTCCTCAAAGGTTGTTTGCCCTTTGGGTGCGTCGTTGTAACGATTGGGTCAGATCGGTTGGTCAGGGACACCGCGGCCCAGTGCCATTTGACCTCATTCGCCTGTTAGTGTAGGTGAGAAATTTTAGCTGCAGCTGACATACGTGGCCGGCTCAGCGACTTTCCTTTGGGCATCCTTTAGGGTCCAGTCAGGTTGCGAGGCACGAATAGGCCCCGTGATTTACGGCGTCATTRGGTGCCAACTCCGCCTCGGTGCTTCAAAGAGTGCGTACAGATCGAACGAATTGCAGGCATCATGCATCCTTATTGAGCGCTTTCTGTTTGACACCTGCGTGCAGCTACTTATGGCGCACTCCGCCTTCCATCAGATCCCCTTGAGATCCGTATTCAATCTTTGACCCTGACTGACCCTTTGATGCCTCTTTTACAAATTCATCTTCCTGTATCACACCTTCCATCCTCTTGTTCCTTTTTTCTTTCTTCATTGAGTCCTCTAAGATACCGATGTCTCGGGCAACGAGGTAAAGATATTGCTTTTGGCATTCACAGTGTCGAATTTTACCTTCACCAGCAGACTCCAGGGTAGGGAAATCGATTGAAATTGTTGCCAGAGACTATGGGATGTTGACTGATGTGACAAGGCTTGAAGTTGATCCAGTCAGGCTTGCGTTCCAAGCCCCAAATCGTCCGTCCGTAAACGAATTTTATCTTGCAGCACTCACTGCCGGCGCACGCCCCCATTCTCCGCCGGCCGTACGTCGAGACGAAGGTTCATACTTCTGCGCCAGCATACTAGACTTCGACGACCACTTGATCGAAGTCATGTATCGCGAAGACGAGCTCCGTGCCGTGAAAGCAGTCTCGCCGAAGTCGGACATGCGTGCCATGTCTGGGTGGCGGAAGGATGTTCCCTCCAGTATGGATGACCAGATGAGTCGGTATCGTACCGCCGGATCGCCTCAGATCATAGTCAACAACGTCGCGAGTACTCCAGCTGTGGATATCTACCGTGTCAAGCACACCCCTGGATCTGAGGGAGAGATCAGCACCGGAGCCATTATCAGCACCATCCTGGGAGCGAGCGCTGGTGCCGCTCTTGCCTATGCAATGGCCACCAGCGGAGCCGACAAATCCTCTGATCTTGAGAGGCAGCGTGCAGCTTACCGCATAATCACCACGCCACCACCGGCCACAAAAGTCATTCATGAGCGTCCAAGGACAGGCACCTCACTAGAGAAGGGCATTGAAATGATCGACCTAGAAGATATTGGCACGCGTGTCAAGACCGTGGCTTCGTCTCGTCCAAAACAACAGTCCCAGGCCACTGAGACTGCCCGCGACAGTCGTTCAGGAAAGAGCGTGGCAAGGACGAGCGGGACCAAGGCATCTGCACGTGGTGCAGAAGACTACACGAAAACATCACGTTCTGGACCTGGGCGAGAAAAGGGAAGTCGCACTTCACACAGCATCAAGTCTGCGAGGAACATGCCTTTGCCGGCAAGCAGGGTTTCGACAGATCTAACACCAGCTACAAGTGGAGGTAGTAGGTTGAACGACTTGGGCACGATCGTACCTGACGACAGTATCAGTCAAGTCAGCACGAGGAGATCTTCCCAGGCTGCCCCGAGTCTTCGCTATAGCAAGTCAGGTCATGGTACGAAGCGCACCCGACGTAGCAGCAATGGGAATAGCAGGACAGTCAAAGCTTCTGATAGATACTCGAGGAAGTCGGGTTCTCTTCGGAGGTGAGAGGGACAGAAATGGGGGGAAGAGAGGATTTAGTTGATATATGTACCACCAACCAATGAGATGTCATTGAAGACTGATCAGAGCCATGCTCAATTAAATGTTTCTATTTTCCTGCCATTGTCAAGCATGACTAGCTAGCCATTCTTGCCATTCCTTGGTGTGATAGAAATGAATATGATGAAACTAGCGCCTGCAACTTTCCCGCACGGCAGTTTTCTGGCCGAAACACGACACCACCTTCCGAAAAGACGCGCCTAAATGCTTTCAGCTCCCGTATGCACATTCGGTGGGGGTTTTGATCTAGCGTGTAAAGGCTACGATGATCTCGACTCAGCATTCGCCTTTTTGCAAGCTCGATGCCCTCAGAAGATGTCCATGAGCTCCGCAAGCAGCCCTGGGCACTTCTGGACATGAGCATGAGCCACCGACGATGCCTGAATGCCTAGCGTAACTTCGTCATGGATCCATCGGTACAACGCTTGCTCAATGACAAGCTCTACGACAAAAGGAAACAGGGTGCTTTGGAGTAAGCTGATCCGCTACGATGTATTTCAACTTCAGCTCACCCGCTCAATAGATTGGAGAGAGCTGTTCGAGAGGCGACCGCAAATCGAGAATACGAGAGGATAGCAAAGATTGTTGACCAGTTGTGTCATGAATTTGCATACGCGGTACATCAGCCTCATGCAAGGAACGGAGGTCTCATCGGTCTGGCTGCGGCTTCCATTGCCCTCGGCTCAGTACGTATCATCAGCTGCAAACCTCGAGGTCGCTGGATGCTGACCCGAATACAGGAGAATGTCGCACGCTACCTCGAGGCGATCATTCCCCCAGTCCTTGCATGCTTCGCAGACCAAGATGCAAGAGTCAGGTACTATGCTTGCGAGAGCATGTACAATATTGCCAAGGTAGCAAAAGGGGAGATCCTGCTGTTCTTCAACGACGTCTTCGACGCCCTGTGCAAGGTCAGTCATGCCTATAAACGTTGAAAGGTTTCATCGCTAAGTTGGCTCAAGCTTGCGGCGGATTCCGAGCTGTCGGTAAAGAACGGTGCTGAGTTGCTGGATCGCCTGATCAAGGACATTGTTTCTGAGTCTGCTTCGACCTACGTCTCTGTTTTACAGCCACACGATCAAGTGGCGTCTAGCCCATCTTCAGAGAAACATTCGGATACCGCATCCACCAATCTTCCCACCGCTTTCTCGCTCGCCAARTTCGTTCCACTTTTGCAAGAACGCATACACGTTCTCAACCCTTTCACGAGGACATTCTTGGTATCGTGGGTGACTTTGTTGGATTCTGTCCCTGATCTTGAGCTTGTCCACTACCTGCCAGCCTTCTTAGGCGGGCTTTTCAAATTCCTCAGTGACCCCAATAGAGATGTTCATGTTGCTACTCAGGGCGTATTAGAGAGGTTCTTGAACGAGGTCAAGCGGATAGCAAGAATCAAGAAAGGATTGCCTGACCGCCGTCGCCGCTACAGCGGGACCGCGACAAAAAGGTCCGTCTCTAGCGATGGTGCCAGCCTACAGACAGAGGGAAGTGGAATTAATGACAGTTCCGCGATTGCGGATGGGGACTCTCCGGCTCCACACGATGTGCAAAATAGGCAGACAGATGAGGACTGGATCCCTGGTCAGGATGTCCAAGTGGATCATGCCAAAGTCCTTGAAATTTTGGTAGCCTTCCTGGACTCGACATCGGAGGAGCAAATMCAGCTCACCGCTCTTCGCTGGATAGAGAGTTTCTTTGACATTTGCCCTGAGGACATACTTGCCTTTGTGCCTAGCTTGCTGTCTCGAGTCTTACCAGCCATGGCCAGTGGAGCCGATCTTGTCAGGCAAGCTGCCAATCGAGTCAACAATGCCTTGATGGACCATATCGCCTCTTTGTCAGAGGAAGAAGCGACAGAAGAAGCACGGCCACAACCCCTCTCCCGGATACCAACAAATACGCTGAAGGACCCTTCAATCACGCCAGCTGTCACACAGTCACTTGCTGTAAAGGAGCTTGACAGCAAAGGTCGCCCCACTCTGCCAACGCCTCCCAAAATTAATGCCTCCAGCGAAACTGAAGGCGACAGCAAGCCCATGGATCAGCAACGAGCATCAATGACTCCGAAACCGACTGCGTCACCACCACCCAAACCAGCAACAGATTTGGACTACAATGCGGCTGTCAATGCGCTTACGTTGCAGTTTCTCAACGAACACGAGGCGACAAGAGTCGCAGCTCTCGCCTGGCTTATTATGTTGCATCGACGTGCGCCTCGAAGAGCGCTTGCTACAAACGACGGCACTTTCCCTGCACTGTTGAAGACGCTCTCCGACCCTGCAGAAGCTGTTGTTACGAAAGACCTACASTTGCTTTCTCAAATATCCATGAACAGTGAAGACGGCTATTTCACATCCTTCATGGTCAATCTGCTCCAATTGTTTGCTACAGATCGTAGACTGTTAGAGACCAGAGGCAACTTGATCATTCGTCAGCTTTGCGTAAGTCTCAGCGCCGAGCGAATTTATAGAACTCTTGCGGACTGTCTTGAGAAGGATGAAGATGTTGAGTTCGCAAGCATCATGGTCCAGAACCTCAACAACAATCTGATCACCGCACCCGAATTAGCAGACCTTCGAAAACGTCTTCGAAGCCTGGAGACCAGGGAAGGCCAGGCCTTCTTCGTTGCTCTCTTCCGGTCTTGGTGTCACAATGCTGTCGCGACCTTCTCTTTGTGTTTACTGGCTCAAGCATACGAGCAAGCGTATAATTTGCTCCAGATCTTTGCAGAGCTTGAGATGACGGTCAACATGCTCATCCAGATCGATAAGTTGGTCCAGCTTCTGGAGTCGCCAGTCTTTACCTGTAAGTCTCCTTCCGTGCTTGGCTGTTCATAAGCTCAAGTCCGCCAGATCTTCGCCTGCAGCTGCTCGAGCCCGAGCGATATCCTCATCTCTACAAATGCCTGTATGGTGTCCTGATGCTGCTGCCACAATCATCCGCTTTTGCAGCGCTCAAGAACCGCCTAAACAGCGTCAGCGCCATAGGATATCTTCACATTGCGCCGCGAACGTACGTACCCTCTCACGCGCGTCAAAAGAGTACCGAGACTAAATTCGGAGTCAGCACGCCCCAAACACCATCATCTACCAATTTTGACCGGCCCAATCGCTTGAAGCCAAGAGAGGAAGGTACCATCCGATGGGCTGAGCTGCTGGAGAAATTCAAGAGCGTTCAAGAGAAAGCGAGGAGGGCAGGCAAATCCCAAGGTCAGAGTAGTGGCGAGAAAAATGACGCTCTGGTGAATGAGATGGAGATAGGAGACAAGCCAGCAAATGAAGGGCTGGCGCCCAACTCCAGGCCATCGAGCGCCCTGAGTGGGCCCCAAAAGCCACCACCAATATCTGCTCCTACGCTGGTCGCGATGCATAAGCCGAAATCTAGTCTGGGCAACTTGGGCAGGTTTGCTGGCGGGGTGGCAGGTCGAAACAGAGGTAAGAAGTGAATCGCCGCCAGCTCAGTCAACTACGCGGTCTGGGAACCCTCGAGCACTTTATCTTCAGAAGCTGTCTATGGTTTTGGTTCCTGTATCACTTTGGCGGGAGGATCCTGGATGATTAGCGTGGCGCTCAGGTCATCCACTGTTTACATGGATGTATTGGGTGTGTCAGGTTCGAGCGTTAACCTGAGAAGACCTTTGATCTGGAACAAATCCAGGCAACGTCATCACGCCTTGCTCGCCTGCGGTGCTCACTCAGACCACTCGTCCTCCTATCGAACCTTACACAGAGATCAGGCGCAATAATCCACTTCTGGCCCAGCTGTGGTTATACGCGACTAGCTGATCACCTTGCTGAAACCGCCTTGAGCCCGAGGGGCCCCTATTCATGATGCATGCCAAGCAATTTGCTGGATATCCGAGAAGCCCTACCGTTTACCCCAATAGAGGTCACGTATCATCGTACAGGGATTAGCTAGCTCGCTAGTTGTTCAGCTGAGCCGGTGAAGAAGATGATCCACCTCATGATGGTGTTCAGGTGTGCCTGATCCGTTCTGTTCCGTTGTCAGCTATGCTGCGAGATGTGTATCTCTGTCTTCTCCATGTACATAAGTAATCAATACTCGTCGAATCACTTCCGTCTTGTCCATTGCCAGTATCCTATTCCTGTTTGAAGATGAATGAAATGGACTCCAACCGTGAGGAGACCTCCACTAACAGCATGTCTTCGAAGCAGCCGCCAACCTCTTCGACACTCCCTGGTGATCACACACTCCTGTCCAAGGACATAATCTTGCAACGGACGCTCACAGACGCTAGGTGTAACCTCACCTGCTCACGTTTCGGTCATGGTCGACGACACGGACATTGGGGGCGAACCCACACAAGGTGTTCCATATTCAGCCCGACAATTTCCTATGACAAACCCCAAGGGCCCTCCGCAGCATCATACCAGGCGACCTCGTAGCCCAGGACTGAAATGGTATAAACAGTACAACAACCCAGAGTGTTTCAAGGGAGGAAGGGTGCTTGTCATCGATTACGTGAAACAGGGTCTGGATGCCCCCTGTTCGATGCACTTTGCGTGAAATATCCCTAAAATGCCAGCAGAACAAAGTAAACCAGGTATGCGAAAAGTTGCCGCTCAGGAGTTTGACTCTATACATGGCTTGCGACATCTATACTCAACGGTAAGAGAGGAGCATCTTGGCACCGCTCAGAAGCTTCCGATCTAAGACTTCTCTAGCCAGACCATGTTGGAGAGCCACTGTTGAGGGTCATTCATTGTCAGAACGCGGACTGGGCGATTCCCTTCCTCCTGAAGAAATTCAACATCAATTCTCGCGAYGATCTTGTAGGAACCGATTTTGGCAAATGGGTCAAGTACAGGCGACCCGAGAGACGCGGTGGAAAACCTTTCTTGAATGGCAAGACCTGGAAAACAACCCATGATCCCTGGAGGGGAATCAGCCGGACCTCTTTTGGCCTGGACTACTTGAAGAGCTACAAGTGCCTGGATTACCGCGACAGACCAAAGGAGGTCATAAAAGACAAGATGTTTGAATTGAATCACTACGATGACGAAGACAGGGAACAGTATGGCTTTGACGTCTTTGTTCAACGTCTGGTATGTCAGCCCGCGCTCAGCTCCTACGGTATGTACCTGAACCGCTCCTAGAGCTGTTATATCCAGCACAAAGACACTGTCGCCGAGATGCCCGACTACCCAGGTGTCGAGTCGCCGTATGAAGATAGTAAAGATGGAGGAAATCAATATAGATACACTCCACAAGTCGAGAACCTTGACAATGGGAACGTTATGATCATCTTTGAGAATTCCCAAACAAACAAAGACTGGGACACCCTGATCTCTGCGCGCGGGCAGTGGGAATCCCGTTGGCGTCGGCTACCTTTCTATCTTGGGGTTGAGGCTCACGAGTTCGACACCGATCAGAGCATGGCCCTCGAATGCATGAGGATCATAGTGAATGATATCTGGAAAAGTATCGTGGAGAATTGGGAAGATCTCGTGGACATCTGCGATACTCATGTCTCAATCCTGGAGGACAAGATCTATGACGGCCCAGCTGATGAGTCTCGCGCTCCTGAGCTCTGGACCAACTCCAGCATGTGGCTCAAGGTCGAGAGGCTTGTGGCTATACATCTGGCATTGGTCAGGGAAATGCAGACCAACCTCCGCGAGATGACTGGCGACCCCGATGACAGGTGGCTAGACGCAACGCCAGACGACATGCAAAAGATCACGGAACTGGTGGAGGAAGAGCTGGTGAAGCCYACGGCAAACCTGGCTGATCTCATGTACAAGTCTGTTGAGATTCGAGACAGTCGCCATTCTCTCCAGCTCAATACCAGCCGTAAGCTCTCTCTTCATCTCTCCTAAGACGCCTTCAATGTTACGACTACGAAGCGGGACGCTCGCCAGTCAGACACCCTCCTATCCTGACCAATGCACGAATCACTTTCTCCGCTAGACGTGCTGATTTTAGACCAGTCTGGCGGCTCAGCTGGATCACATTCATCTTCCTCCCCTTGACTTTCATCAGCTCCTTCTTTGTAAGTAACGTTTGGAGACAACCGCTCTGTTCCATCCCTCATTGATCTCCACATCGTAAATCGAGAGTGACCCTGATGTGTTCTAGGGCATGAACGTTGATACATTTGCCCCCAATCCCAGCATCAAGTGGTATTTCATCTCAGCTGTGCCGCTCATGGTGGTGGTCCTGCTTTTCTGGTACTTCATCAAGCAYGCGCTTGCACATGAGAGGCAGACACCCTATCAACGCGGGATCTACGAGGAAATGTTCTACAAAATGGCCACAGCATACCCCCAACTGTGGTCGAGAACGGGGCCGAGAGATGGCATCAAACCACAAAGCATCATGGGAAGGTTGAAATGGCGACTGATCCAGAGCTGGAATGACCCGGCGAAGACGATTCGGAAAGGGCCTGACGAGGACAGTGAATATGACGACCTGGGAGCGTGGGCACGGCTCAAACGTATACTCACGCGTCGCTGGACCAACCAAATGCGCAGTTTTGAAGATCTCGGCAGTTCTACCTCCTTGATCGAAGGGGGCGGAAAGGATGACAACGTCGGTACGATGACCGAAGCTGACGGTCACACGATCGAGCTCTACACGGCACCGGCCTTGTATGARAAGCCACAGGATGAGAATCGGTTGGGCGTTCCGCAGACTCAGCCCTTCATGCAGCCTGCGTCGGTGCAATCAAGGATGTCTACGACCACAAGGAACAGCTCAGGAAAGCGACCGGACAGCAGTGGYACGGGCTCCCCAGGAAGGAACAGTGGCATCATGGTGGAGGAAGAACCCGCAAGCTGGCTACAAGATACTCAGGCGGTCAAGGCTATGGCGTATTGAAGCACTCTTGGACCTTGCGGAAGGAGCTGTGCTTTTTTAGACCACCGCGTTGTTCCACCAGAAGCTTTTGCAGTGGATATGTAAGTGAATCAGGTCAGGCTGTTGCAACTAGACGGTCAATGTAGTATCAGCTTGAAGCTTCAGGACCTCAGAAAATTCTACAGGAAGACTGCACATCCCAGACATATATGGACCCCCAAGAGGCCCTCAAGCCACAGCTGATCGTACAGTGGACGCCGGCAAAAAGTAGCCCCGAAGGTCTTCTCTGGAGCCTCTCGTCGGAGGGGTCAAAGCCGCCTAAAGGTGGGCAAAGCTGGTCGCGGCCAAATTTGCTCCGCATTTTTGGACTTCATTCACTTCACTCCTTGCGGTCATTTTGTCTTGGGTTGTGCTACTTGTTATCAACATCTCAGTCTTGCGTTGTATGCCTGTGCAAGATCTTGTTCTCTCGCGTCGTTATCAAGAAACATAAGGTCGAATCTTTGTCGCCATGAATAACAATCCTCCAATGAACCAAGCTCAGCGCATTGCGACCCTCAAGGGTCTSGTCAAGCCAGACGCGATACCGAGACTTCCCCCCCAGCTTTGGCCCGAGGAGACCAAGCAAAAGTATTTTACAGGAGTGACTTCTCTATGGGCTGCCATCAACACCAACCCTCCAGACTCGACGCAATGGATGAACGCCTTCAACAAGCTGGTCGAGGTTACCAAACAAATCCGATCGATGATGGCCAAGAATGCTGGACGACCGACCAGCTCAGACCAACAGATGCCCATGTCCCAGCAAGCACAACAGCCATCTCATGGGCAGCCGCAGCTACAACAGCAACAGCAACCGCAACCGCAACCGCAACCGACACAAGCCAAGCCCGCTGCTCCAGCAGGAAGCGGGGAACAAGCAAGAACTTCCTTTTCTCAAAAGGTGATTGACAAAGTCAAGTCTCATGCATTCGTCATACCCCCCGAAGTTCAGAGGCAAGGAGAGCAGGCCAGTCAGAAATGTCTGTCGGATATGCGAATGAAATATGCCAACGCCTTGCAAAAGTACGAGACCTTCCACGACCGGATCACCCAGATGGATAATGCATATCGCAATAGGCAAAATCAGGGCAACCCTTTGCCACCGCATGAGCAGGAGAAATTCCAGTTGCAAAGGAATAATTTCGAAATGCAGCGCGAGGAGGTCAGAACCCAGCTAGGGAATTTTGTCGAGGCCCAAAAGAAGATCAAACAGGATAACCCACAACTTCAAAATGGGGGTGTTGCCACTAACTTGCCGGAAGCCATGAAGCGGGAAGCAAGCCAAAATGGGAATCTTCCAGCAGCTCCCCCACAAGATCAGCAAAGTCAAGCACATACCGTGAGTTCAGCTCTGGATGCTGCCCGCAAGAGCATCGGGAGTGCATCAGCCATGAGTCCGACACATCCGTCCGCCGGCGTCCATAACACAGTGAATCAACAACCCAATCTCCATTCCACAACTCAAAACAATGCTCAACACCCACCCGCTCACTCAAACCTCCCGAATGAGCCTCGCCTTCCCAACAATCAATACAACTCTCCACGACCCACCGCGCTTTCCCAATCCCAACCTGACGGGCAAGTTGTTCCTTTAACGCGTGAATCAGCGGTGCAGCAAGCGCGTTCATTTTCACAATCGGGCATGAATCCGCCCTTTGGCCCGGCGGACCCCCAATCAGCAACGCAACATGGTCATCCGGCACCTAACAACATCCACACGAACAATATCCACCGTGAACCGCAGCAGCAGCAGCAGCAGCAGCATCACCAGCAGCAACAGCAGCAGCAACAACCACTGTCCGGGAACCATCCCAAAATGCCCATCCCCAAAGATCTGAACATTCCACCTCCCCAGCCAGTATCTATGGGCCAAGCGCGTCCGACCATGTCTAACGGGCCTCATGTCCCCGGTCCCATCGGCCAGCCCGCGATCCAGAAGCACCCCGGTTATGTCCTCGAAGGCGAGGGCGAGCGTGTTCTCTCCAAGAAGAAATTGGAGGAGCTTGTCCGCCAGGTCACCGGTAGCACGGAGGCCGAYGGCAACGAAGGCGAGACCCTCACCGCCGAGGTCGAAGAGGTAAGAGARATTCCATATCCATTTCTTYTCCCTCAAGAACCTGTCATCTGATTTCTTTTTTTTATTTGCGCTCTAGATACTCCTYCAAGTAGCCGATGACTTCGTCGACCAAGTCATCGTCGCGGCGTGCAAGCTCGCCAAATTACGCAGCTCGTCGCAACTCGAACTCCGAGACCTCCAGCTCATCCTCGAGCGCAACTACAACATTCGCGTCCCCGGCTTCGCCTCGGACGAGATCAGAGCGGTGAGAAAAGTGGCGCCCACGGTCGGGTGGACGCAGAAGCTCAGTGCTGTTCAAGCGGCCAAGGTGACGGGCGGTAAGACGGAGTGAATGACTTCAGGAAACTYYATCTTGCTGAATCGGGGAGTATTCGTTGGGCTCAGGATGGAGTTTTGGAGGTGAATTGACATGCATAGCGACGGGTATTTACAGCATGTATGAATAGCAATCTAYRGCATGGGTCACACACATCCTGGACKTCCAAAAGGGGATACCAGTATAGAAACATCTAGACCMMAGCAATACAATGAAACAATTTGGAGAAGGCACTCTGTATCTGGGCATTTTCACAGCCAACAGCAGCGGCGAAGACAGTTCGTCAAGGGGGCTCATGTCAATCCCTCCATTCCCTTTCCCAGATCAGCCTAACGTAGCGCCTGCTGTGCAACTTAGATCGGTCCGATTCAACATCCCCCCTCCTTTCTGCTTCAGATATAAGCCGCAATCCAGGCTCCAGCCAGACCAGTCGATATCAGAAAAGCTGACTGGATGACGATGATGCATTAGCACATGCATGAAAGAATGGGCAATGTCGCAGCAAGCAAGCAGACAAACCGTAAGCGAAGARAAYGGAAAAGAAAAGGTARYAGCAAGGCTGACAAATGGGGGGAGGGCGGGGCGTGGGTGAGGCTGATTCCGAGAGAGAGTAGTGTGTGTGTGCATGCGTGTAACCGTAAAGAAAACACGCACGGTGGTGGCGCGGACCACGTGCATCTTATCTGCAGCACGAGGGAAGAAGAGTCAAAGGTTGAGGTCGCGTTTCTCGAGTGGGGGGCGCAGGGTTAAGAGATGGGCGGGAGGATATGATAGTGTTCTGTTGAGAGGGAGAAGTGGTGTTGTTGAGTCTTGTTCAAAGTGCTTTCTTTCGGCTGTGCTACTTACTCTTCTCTCTCTCTGACTTTCTCTTTCTTTCTTATCTAAACATCGACAACCTGTGTGTGAGTCACATCTGCGCGTCTACGCTCCCAGCTATTGGAGTCTGAAAGAACACTGCCATGACTTCCCCACACGACCGTCGAGATCGGCGAGAAGCCTTTGGGCCCCAGAAGACACCGGAAGCTGCCTGGCGAGACGACCGATGGTATAGTGATAGGGAGAGATCGGGGTCTGGGTCTGCGGCCAGGCGAGCTAGTGATCAGGGAACCGCAAGACCGGGTCCTGCTAGGTGAGTTACCTCCCTAACCTCCACCCGTTGTCCAACGTGAGCTTGACGGCAGTGCTGATACTTGTCACGTCGTTGTTGTTGTAACGWAACAGTCCTGCGCACTTCGGCTCAGCTGATGCATACATGCATCACCAACACAATTACCATCCAAGCGCTCACGAGGGCCATCGCGGACATGTCGAAGATATAAGGGATGCCACTCAAAGACAGCGACGGATCTCTGAGCAGCGGAGTCGGCAGCAGTATCCTCCAAGAGCGTATCTGCCACCGGAAGTGCAGCGGCAGAGGGGCTATGTGTCGCCGCCGCAGCAGATGAGCTATGCTCCGCAGCCGAAGAGTAGAAGGATGGGACCTGTTGCTGGTGCTGCTGTAGGGGGCGCGGCCGGTGGAGTTGCGGTGGCAGGGGCGAGTGTTGCAGCGCAGGAAGCTTCCACGAGTGATGACTGCTGCGACTGCACAGACGAGTGCTGTGACTGCGACGCCTGTGACGGCTGCTGTGATTGCGATGCTGGATTGTTGGAGCATTGCGGCGATTGCTGACATTTCGAGACGCCCATGTTGATGAATGAACGTTTGTGATGAATGGACGTTTGTACCATTATCACGCCGCTGACGAGTAAGATCTCTTATATCTGAAGAGTYCTCCAAGATCTCCCTCTCTCCCTTTTCTACATCTATTCCAGACAAGAATTGCAGTCGACCGCTTGAACCTCGACTTTCCACCCCCTTTATATGCGGCTTTGCACCACCTCAGTCACACCCACGCACTGGGAACTTTCGATAGGTCCGATCAGCATCCCGTCTTCTGTCTTGGAATATCTGTCAGGCTTCAGACAGATCGGCCGTTTAATTGTTGTTCCACGGGCTCCAGAATCCGCGATCAAAAAGTTGACTGGATGACTCTCCATTAGCACATGCATTATCGCAGCAAAGATGAGCGAAGAACAACAAGAAAAAGACACGTGGGTGCAGCAAAGCTAACGAATGGGAGGATTGGGCGAGGATGATCTGGGAGAGGGTCGCATGCGGGATTTATTGTATGGAAAGAAATGCATCTACCTGCAGCACGAGGAGGTTCGAGTTTCTCGAGTGGGAGGGAGTAGGGTCAGGAGATAGGTGATAGGATAGTATTCTTTGATTGGAGTGATGTTGTTCAAAAGTATTTCTTTTGATTTACTCCTCTTCTCCCTCTCTCTCTCTCTCTCTCTCTTTCTCTCTGTCTTCCTTTCTCCCTCTCACGACTTTTGTTTTTCATTGTACGTCGAGCCAGTGTGGACGTCGTACTTGTGCAATCTAGGCTCCCACAGATCGGACTTTGTGAGAACAGCCCCATGAGTTCCGCACGCGGCCGTGGACGTGGAGGAGGAGGCTACGGGTCCCAGGGGACACAGGGAGCAGCGAGGCTAGGTCCTCCCGGGTAAGTACCTAAACACACCCCTTGTCCGACGTGACTATAACAGCAGTACTGATACTTGCGTGTCGTTGTTGCTATAACGTAATAGTCCTGCAAACTTCGTTTCAGCTGGTGCGGGCACGTATGGCGAACATAATTTTCCACCAAGCAATCAAGGGGGCCATCGCGGTCAACGACGGCCAACAAACTTCGTGTCAGCTGGTGCGGGCACGTATGGCGAACACAATTATCCACCAAGCAATCAGGGGGGCCATCGCGGTCAAAGACGGCCAAGGACCTCGACGCAGCCAAATCTGCTGCAGCAACTTGCAACAGCACGTCTGCCATCTGGAGGGCAGCTGCAGAGGGGCTCTGTGTCATCGGCGCCGCAGACGAGCAATGTGTTCCCACCGCTGCAAACGAGCTCTGGCGCTCCGAGAGGGTTAGGGATCTCGGCGCATTCAAATCCGTCGAAGAAACCTCCAACAGCACGTCTGCCATCTGGAGGGCAGCTGCAGAGGGGCTCTGTGTCATCGGCGCCGCAGACGAGCAATGTGTTCCCACCGCTGCAAACGAGCTCTGGCGCTCCGAGAGGGTCAGGGATCTCGGCGCATTCAAATCCGTCGAAGAAACCTCCAACAGCACATCTGCCATCTGGAGGGCAGCTGTACAGGGGCTCTGAGCCATCAGCGCAGCAGACAAGCTCTGGCGCTCAAAAACAGCCAGGGATCCTGGAGCAGCCAAATCGGCAGCAGAAGAGCGGCTATCAAGCGGAGCAGCCGATGAAAATTCCACCGCCGCAGTCGGAGACCTATGCACCGCCGCAGCCAACGAACTACGTCCCGCAGCCGACAGGCAGAGGGATGGGACCTGTTGCTGGTGCTGGTGTAGGGGGCGCGACCGGTGGCGGGTGCTGTGGTTGCTGGTGCCGTGGTATCGGCCGCTGTGGTTGCTGCTGAGATTGCTGACAATTTGCTTGCTAGAGAGGGGCTTTGTCATTTCGAAATAACCACGTTGACGGATGACTGTTTGTACAAGTATCACGCCGCTAATGAGCAATAATCTCTCATCTCAAGAGACCTCCAAGATCTCTCTCCATCCCGCTGACCCTCTCCTCCAGCAGTTGCTTCTTCTTTTCAAGCTCCGCGATCAACTCGTTCTCGCGCTGAATGTCCTCTTCCGTCACTTCCATTTCCGGGACAACGTCCTCCACCTCTTCTTCATCCTTCATCTCATCATCGTCCTCCTCGTGATCTTTGTGCCTATTCATGCGAGCCAATTGAGCTGCCTGCTTCTCAACACGAGCCTCATAGCGGTTGATAGACGCATCCAGCTGTTCGTACCGGGAGCGCAATGATACAATGCGTTCCGGTGCTCCAGCAATCGGGTAGACACTGCAGAGCTTCTCGGCTCCCTTCAACAGCAGGTCAACATCGACATCACCCCGCTCCTTGCCTTCTTTGGTATTCTCCTTCCGTATCCGCTCACCCAGTTCCCCGCCCAGGAGGGTAGCTACAGCCGACGGCTTATGTTGGCCCCTAGTATTGGGATGGATGGTGCTACGCCGTGGCAGATTCGCATCCGGTATGTCGGTGACATCTTCAGGTGGCGCTAACTTGAATAGAGCACGTTCATGGGTTTCTGTGTCGCGTATCAAGGCGGTGATGTCCTGCGACCGGAGCAACGCATTGGTGAAGATCTTGGGAGGTGGGAATCTGTTGTTGCTGCTTAGTATCGGATAGGCTATCAGAGGGTGGGGCTGACAGACGGTAGCTCAGCGATAGCCGCGGAAGACAACGAGATCTGCTCGAGATGGCTGTCGAGCAAAGTCATCTTCCCACATTGCCAAAGACTACGAGCCAATTGATCGAGGTGATGTTATCCTCGTGTTGATGGGCAACTCGGTAGTGCGTGTCTTTGGCGCGTGGATTAGAAGAGGACGATAAGGGCTGCGCTAAGCCTCTCCTGCATGTTATCGTGGAAAAAGGGGCAATACAGCCTTGGCCTGGAACTTCAATTGTCACTGGTCTCAACCATGGACCGTTGATGTCCATTCGTAAATTGATCCACATTCAGACGGCCGTTGGGTGGCGCCATGAACGAGAATTTGGAGGTGGGAAGAGTAAAGAGTGGATATGCGGAAAGCTAACACACAAAGGTACCATGTGACCATGGGACATTTTTGGGGCAGCTGTCGTTACAAACTCCTTCATCACAGGGAGCAGCTACGGCAGAATCTCATCATGTTATGAGACACGAGGCGGTGTATGGCGCTCGTGGCTTCAGAAAGGCGCACATTCCGTTTCGAAAAGTCTGCTAGAAAGGGGAGGTAGTTTGCATTTTTGGGGTAACGTGGTACTCTGGGAAGCAAGACAGCAACATCCAAGAAAAAGATCTCTTAGTGAATCTCGAGCTTGGAATACTTAAAGATGCCTTCACTAGGAGAACAGATCTCAGGTCTCTCTACGGATGAACCCGTTGGATACAGGTAATTATGACAAGTATCAGTTATGGTTAGCAGCGATCAGGTCATATGATTCTCTCCACTACTGTACAGTCAGCGTTGGGAAGCTCGTCCCAGTAGCCAGAATCTCCACACTCGGCATGTATGCATGACTCAAAGAGACGAGCAAGTAAGATTTGCGTGAGCGTAGTCAAAGGCATCCAAATAACCCGTCAACTGGACCACAGCAGCGCATACCACCAGGACGTGAAAAATCGAATGGGAGCCCCATAGGTTAAACTTGCCAGGACATGAGCTTTCGGGAAACCTGGTCTTCAGACCCACATTTTCTAGGGTCAAGTTCTCTCTTGTGTGCAAAAAACGGAGACTTAAGGCATAAAACGCAGTCCCAGACAGAAGGCAGCCTGCTTTTGCCAGAGTATAGGGGAAAGCTTTTCTCATCATCTGCGACAGGCGGAACACTTTGAGTCCATGGATCAAGGGCGCAACACCTCATAAGCGAGTCGCCACGAACATCAGTGCTCGGAAGAGGCGATACATTGGGCCCTGGAACTTGGGATGCAATGTCATGAAGATGGTCAACGTCCCGAGAAGGCCAATCTACCAACCGAGGAAAGAAGAGTGTTAGGATYAAGCACCAGGTCTAAGATGCGGAACAACAAGATGGTGCATATGGAGAACAACTAACCATAGACCAGTAGATATTGCGTGGCAAAGGTTCACACCAGAATACCGTGTATATTCCTAAGACAAGGTCGCCCAGTATGAAAATCACTACACCCAGCATGTCCAGTCGCAGACATAAACGATCCATGTGTTGGGAGTGGTTCATCAAGGTATGGTACGTCGCCGACAACGACAGGCATGTGACGGCCGCCACCATGAAGATGGGAGAAGCAACGAAATCTGCGCCAGTAATCCCAGAGTGCCTACTGGCAAGATACCGCTGAACGTACCACTCGCCGAGCAGGAAGACAACTGCTGGGACGAGGTGGGAAAAGATATTGACTGACTCGTTGTGGATGTACGACCAACTGCAGAACGAAGCGAGAGCCGAGCCTGAGATGGGCCGATGACCATCGAGAATCCACTGGTTGGATTCACGTCGGAACCATTCCGGCATCTCATCGAACGAGAGGAGGATTGGACGTCTAGGTGGATGCCATCGGAGCCAGCCCCAGGGGCAGCACCTCGTACGATCCTGCTGGCTCGGTCGACCCTCACTACGCCGCGCGATGGTAAAACGGCGCTCACCTCAGTCCCAAATTGGAGAAATGGACGGGGCATGTTTTTATCGTCTTGGCTTGGAACTTTAATTGTTAAACCGGCTCGGAGAAACCAGGATTGCGCTAGAATCATCCAACCGTTGGCACGTGCATTGTCGATCCGAGTCAGGAGTAAGTGAGATCTGCTTCCCTCTCAGATAGAGGCCTCGAATGACGTAGCGATACATCTGGTTTTGGCCTCACTATCGCCATATCTCATTGGGTGTGAGAGATGCTGAATGCTTCTTCACCTCTACAGAAGCCTCACCGTAGAATTGCTAACCATCGCAAATCACGACTTGGATGTGGTAATTGCAAGCTTCGGAAAGTCAAGGTAAGCTGAACGTTCGCCTTCAAGCGAGTTGCAACCGTTCATTGAGCAAGAACAAGCATGTAGTGTGACGAAGATAGGCCTTGTTGTAAAAGATGTCTATCTTTTGGCGTGCTCTGCGATTACGACTCGAAGCATGCCAGCTTGGAAACATCGACTGGGGGTACTCTCAATATCGGAAAGCTCAGAAGCCGTGACAGTCTGATAAGTGGGTCTACCCGCGACATACTTGAGATACCCTTGCGTTTGTGCAGGACATCCACCGCCGAGAATGCAGATTTTCCAATCGGTCGTGAAGAGCTTTATTTGCTTGACAAGTTCCAATCCCGAACAGTTCTCACGCTTGGTAACGGCGTGAGCCTGGGAATCTACCAAAGCGAAATCGTCAAGCTTGCTTTTGCAGTAAGCGACATCGTTGAGACTCTTAGAAAGCTTGTGCTGACTCAGACTGTGAAGCATCCTTTCTTGTTCCATGCTGTCTTGGCTGTAACACTCATGCACAACCGCTATCTTTCCGCCGGGCTTGACGTGGCCAGTGCGAATGCTGGTATCTTCCACTGGCACAAAGCCATTGCTCTGTTCAATGACAAACTCTCCGGCCAAGTATTACCCGAGGAACGGGACGCACTATGGGGTGTGGCCGCGTTCCTCGGTATACTAGCCCTTTACTATACGGAGGCAAAGACCCCAGATGAGGCTTGGCCACTCAAACCGCCGTCGTCGCTCGACCTGAATTGGCTCAAATTAAGCGACGGTAAAAAAGCGGTTTGGGCCATCGCTGACCCTCTCAGGGACGACAGTATCTTTCAACCGGTAGCGCTTTCGCATCTCAGCTTCAGACCAGGGTTTCCGGCCCAGCGTAGTTTGTACGCTCTCCCCCCCGAGATCATTGAAGCCTGCGGTCTCGGCACCATGTCGAATCTGCACAATAACGAATATTATGGAGTCGCATTGTCGCTGGCACAGGTGATTGATACGGAGGATGTGTTTGTCATCACAATGAGCTTCCTGTCATTGATAAGCAACATGCGTCAATGTTTCCTAAGATTGATGCAGGCCAAGGACCCGCGTGCGCTGTTGCTGATGGCATGCTGGTATGCAAAGGTCTCGCAGTGTCAGCTATGGTCGTTCCTGGATCGGGCGACACTTGAGTCGCAGTCAATCTGCACATATCTTGAACGCAATCACGGTCATGAAGTGGGAATTTTGCGAGCGCTCGAGATCCCACGGTTGCTGTTGTGCCCAATGTTCGAGCGGGCCGAGTTGGGTTGAAAGAAACCCAACCCAAGATGCCGTAATCACAGGAATCGAATGAATTACAGATTTGAAAAGCTCAAGGTCTTCTCAAGAGGCTGATTGTCAACTACCGTAAATCATTGTGTCAATGAAAGTCACTAATATCTAAGTTAATGTGAAGGAGGCACCGGCGGAACAAGACTTATAGTGCAATTTTGTTGACTGGCTGCAGCTGACATCACAACACGGAATATTACAGTATAGACCCTGGGCTAGGGCAGGCAGGTCTTCAATACGACACCTGCTCCGACCTGGCGTGACATTACGAGCTCACTATCTCACCTTCTTTATTACCACTCTCCTGCCCCGTAGAGTGCAGCTCAACGGCACTTGTTGCGCTCGTGAGATACTCTGCTACCTGATCAAGGCATCAACGAAGACTTTGGGACGACGCGGACGCCGCAGCTGCTACCCGTTGGCTTTTAGCGCTCCTTTTGCTCAGCGCCCGGAGTCGTCAAATCATCACATCCGACACCTTGAAGACTACAAATCGATCGCCGACGTCATACATCGAAGGCACTCCCTCACCTGGTATATCCGATCTTGGAAACCCGGTCAAAGAGTGGCTTGCCAGCTTCTTGTTGCCGCCCGGCGTTCCAGGATCTCCTACACGCAACCGCCATGCCTGGCGAAGGACGTAGCCTCAGGTCTGGCAAAGATACTTCTTCGTCTACCAACGGCGAAAAGGCACGCTCAAATTCGCAAAGCTCTAGTTCCAAGGACAAACCAGTACCAACAAGAGCCGCTTCGTCCAAGACCAAGGCCGCAGCTCCTGCGAGGAAGGGTTCAAAGAAGGAATCCTCCAACGATAAGCCGCAACCCAATGGTCAACCGATCGAAAATGGCGTCAATGGCGCCGACGACGTTGATATGATCGATGAGGAGGCAGAGACTGTCAAGGTACCTACTGGAAAGAATGGAGATGAAGAGATGACCGTGGTCGTGCCACCACCCAAAGGCTCAAAGCTTTCCGGAGAGCCCGGCAAAGATCCCGAAGGGGATACAGCCATGGGCAACGTTGACAAGCCTGAAGATGGCGCTCCAGAGGTCGAGCAGATGGACCCAAAAGTGAAAGCCGTCACAGGTTCGTCGCCGCTCTGCCACCGTCCTGCTAATCGACCCGGCTAATGATGTTCGTCATCGAATCAGATATCAAGGGAAACTTTCAGCTCCTGGAGAAAGCAGTCGCCCAATTCGATGCTCGCTTTACTTTACGCGTCCTCCGATCGATATCCTCCATCCGAAAACATCTATCACCTGACCTTCTCGCCCAAGTCATCACCGAGACCTACGGGCCCACGAATGCGCTTGCTAAAACCTTGCTATCTACATTGGGAAAGGAGGACGTTCCATTCCCCGATGCCAGTTCATCGGAGATGGATGTCGACCAACCCAGCAAAGACAAGAATGTCAAACATGGCACGTCAACTAAGGAAACACTCCCCGAGGTTGACACCTATCTCTCTATCCTGGTCCAAATATATCTGCATGATTCTCGAGCGGTGCAAGCGGGCGCAAAGTTCTCCTCGGGTCTTATTGGACATCTTCGGACAATGAACCGAAGGACCCTCGACGCCTTGTCGGCCAAAGTCTACTTCTACTACTCATTATTCTATGAGCAACTAGCACCTGTTCCCCCGTCACCGACGGCTTCCGTCGTCTCTATCCGTCCTCACCTGCTAGCTGCCCTCCGAACGGCTGTCCTTCGAAAGGATCAAGATACTCAAGCAACTGTGACGACCTTGCTTCTCCGGAACTACCTGTCGACTTCCCACATCACCCAAGCCGATCTCCTCATCTCACATTCACATTTCCCACCGGCGGCCTCCAATAATCAAATTGCGCGATACCTCTACTACCTGGGCCGAATACGGGCCATCCAACTGTCTTATACCGAAGCTCACGAACATCTGACGGGGGCGACTCGAAAGTCTCCTGCCACACCGAGTGCTGGGGGCTTCTACCAAGCTGCTTCCAAGCTTCTGGTGGTGGTCGAGCTCCTTATGGGAGACATACCAGATCGAGCCATCTTCAGACAAGCCAACCTGGAAACGGCAATGGAGCCGTACTTGAACCTCGTACAGGCAGTCCGGGTGGGCAAGATGGAGGGTTTCCTGAGCGTGGTCCAGGCAAATAATGCATTGTTCCGCAAAGATGGCACGTACACGCTCATCTTAAGATTACGGCAGAATGTCATCAAGACCGGCATTCGGATGATGTCGCTGTCCTACGCCAAGATTTCGCTGCGAGATATCTGTATGAAACTGGACTTGGGGAGTGAAGAGTCAGCGGAGTATATTGTGGCGAAAGCTATTCGGGACGGTGTGATCGAGGCGACTCTTGATCATGAGGGTGCTTTCATGAAGTCCAAGGAAGCTGGTGACGTTTACGCGACCGGCGAGCCGGGCGAGGCATTCCATGAGCGCATTCGAGCATGCCTTGGCCTGCATGATGAAAGTGTCAAGGTAAGATATGAATTCTGCTCCCTCTTCGGATTTGAATCGAGTCACTAATTCGACCCTAGGCCATGAGATTTCCCATGAATCAGCACCGACTCGAATTGAAGAATGCGCAAGAAGCGCGTGAGCGAGAGCGGGAGTTGGCGAAGGAGATCGTTGAGGGCGAGATGGATGACGAGGACGGAGCAGGAGGGGACTTTGAGGGGATGTGAGCGTGAGAGGTAGACAGCACCGGAGTGGGAGCTGCATATGGCATTGGCTGAGTACCAGCACCCTCGACCTGGTGCTTGCTCCGTTTAACATTTTAATACGATTCCGGCCTCCGTATTCTCAACCTCTGCAGCGGGTTTAGACAGACTATCATAGGAATGGCATGCAGATAGAGGCCAGCATCCACCATGACAAATCCCTCTTTCTCATTGGTCTCCCTGTTGATCGCAGGTCGAGTCGTACTGTCGTTCCACGATGCTCCAATCATATCAGTTCACCCACAATTCCAATCACGTGCTCAGGCGACACGATATAAATGAATCTCTTCCTGCATCAACACGATGCGCACTTCCTAACATTTCCAACCTCAATTCGATGTACGTCAACCTGTAAATAAGCACATATATCAGTTGTCTCCATAAAGCGTCTCCCGTGCCATCAAGCTCCCCCCATGAGAGATAGGTATGGACAATTGACCAACCACATGGAACACCCACACCGCCAGCAATAATGTGAGAACCTCTTCCCTCCCAACCCTCCTCCACAGCCATGTAGTACAGAGTCAATCTAATATACCCACTCCCCCCAACCAGGATTGACCTTCCCACCCGCGTCCGCCGCGCCATCCACCTCAACGATCTCCCCCTCCTCCAACGCATCATCAAGAACAACCCCAACAACCTGCGGAACCCGGACATCAGGGACCACGGCAATACCTCATTGCATTTGGCCGCGAAGCTCGGSCATTTSGASATTGCTGTACGTATATGCAATCCCCCCAACTTCCCCCTTCCCCAGCTTTCGCCCAGKTGGGGGCGGGGGGGTGGGGGGAGGAAGGCTCCTCCTCCCTATCCGTTCTTCCCCCCACCAACGCCAACACAGACAATGTCTCAGAGCACTTGACTTGCGTGACATGACCAGCGGAAAATTGGCTGAGTTGCAAAGGGTTAAACAAAARGGGAAAATTAGGAATACCTCATCTCCGCCGGCCACGAAGAGCAAGAGGGCATCTCCCGCAACGCCGACAAGGACACCCCGCTCCAYSTGGCCGTGGCGGGSGGGCAGGAGCAGGTGGCGCTGCTGTTGGCGGGGCGGTTCCCGAGCTGTATCCCGTGGAAKAATCGGGAGGGGGAGGATGTSGTGGGKTTTTTTCCACTCCTCTTCTTTCTTCCCTACCCCCCCTCCCCACCCTTTTTTTGTCCGGAGCCGGGATCGCTGATTAAGAGGAATTGTACAGATCAT
>MSTJ01000236.1:0-30778 GCA_001956345.1 Ramalina peruviana | reverse complement strand
GAAGAGTGGGTGAAGGGGTGAAGGCATGAAGCGACGAAGGTTGGGGGGTTCGGATTGGGGAGCGGTGGAGGGGAAAAAGGGTGGATATGACGAATGTTGGAGAGTGGGTCTAGGAATGTTGAGATAGGGGACAAAGGATGGGTGTGGAGGTTTAAGGGGAATGAAGAGAACTAGGGTGGGTGCTCAAGCGGAGGGAGAATTTTGGGGTGAAAGATATTGCGGAGTTGGGGAAGTAGCGTTGAAGGGATGGCTGGGATGGTGAATGTGGGCAATTGGCGTTGAAAGGATGGCTTGGATGGGGGGATCGATTTGCTGTGATGGGGCCAAGTGAAGGGCGTAGATTGGTTGGATGGAGGTTGTTCAGATTTGGAGAATGTTCACTGGCTCTGCTACTGGACGGAGACGGTTGAGAGGGAAGGGTTTGTAAAGATAGCACGACAGCATCAGTGTGTGTCTCAGGGGTCAAATAACTTCACAGCTCATCCTGCTCTATTCCTTGTCGTGAAAATTTCTCGCCATCTCTGTGCCAATTTAGGTATTCTCTTCCAGCTCTGTTGACCCTGGAGATCACGGAGCTCAGCCACGTCTTCAAATCCCATTGTCGCTCGTCCGAGATGTTTCCGTTGTCATCGTTCGTCTGGTCCTCAGAAAGGTACATCAGTTCGCTTCGCCCCTCTCCTTCTCCGTTGTCATCGACAATTGTCGCCAATCGTGCCCTTAATTCATTGTCTGCGTCTGCATGTAGGGCTGCGATCGAGATACATTCCTCAATGTCTTGCTCAGATAGTCTCGCAGCCGCGCTTGTTATCAGAGTGCTGTTTGACCTCCCTGAACGAATGTCAAGGGCGGAGACCTCGCCGAAACCATCGGGGTCTACCGAGAAAGTTACTTCGATCTGTGGCGGGCCTTCCAACGTCGCAAGTGAATGTTTGAGATCGAAAGAGCCAAGAAAGATGTTGTCCTCTGTCATTAAACGCTCGCCTTCGAAAACTCTGACGGTCACAGTGTCATGATCTTTGCCTGCTATTGCGAACTTTGCAGCCTTGCGTGTGGGCATGCCTGTGTCGCGAGGAAATATCTGTGTCGTGATGCCGCCAAGTGTTTCGACACCCAACGATAGCTTTGTGTAATCAAGGTAAGCAGGGAGGCTACAGCCAGAGTCTTGCCCCAGTTGGGGGAGGAAATCAGCCTATACGAACATTTAGCCGATTATATTGCAGACCGTTGGAGATGACTCTACCTGAATCGCCGCGCCATAGACAACGGCTTCGTCTGGATGGATGGCTTCATTGACTCTGATCTTGCCAGGAAAGGCAGCTTCCAGCATCCTCCTTACCGACGGGAGATGTGCTGAGCCGCCAACCAAGAGCACATCATCGATAGAGTCCTTGCTGATATAGTTATCCTTTAGGGCGTTGGTAATTGTTGCCATCATTTGGTGGCGCTGACAATAAGTGAGCAAGTGCAAGTACGTAGGTTCTGAGGGCACGTACCAGACTTTCAGTCGTTTCTTCAAATTGCGCTCTCGTAAAGGTCTGCCGCAAATTTATTCCTGGCCATAATTCATCAAGCCAAATTGTTGTGTCTTCATGGGTGGGAAGTGCTATCTTGGCCTTCTCGATTTCCCAGTCAAGTCGCGCCATGGCGGTGACGTCTTTTGTAATGTCGATACCATACATATCAGTGAAACGTTGGCCGAAATTGTCTATGATCCGCTGGTTGCTGTGGCTCTCGTGAGCATTTGGTCACATTGTAATGGCCATGACTCCTTACAAGGCTTGTCCCCCGAGACTCATGTCGCTTGACGTTGCTAAGACTTCAAATGCTCCGTGATCCAAACACAATAAAGAAACGTCAAGTGTATCGCCGCCTACGTCAATCACGAGAATCCGATGCTCGCCATCGTGTTGGTCAAGGCCTGAACATTTTCAGTGAGTCTTTCCAACCAAGTAATACCTGATATGCTTCCTACCATGAGCAATGACAGCCGACGTAGACTGATTGAGCACGCGGACAATATTTAGACCTGCAGCGCTACCCGCATCTTTGATAGCCTGCCGTTGCGCGGAGTCGAAAGAAGTCGGTACCGCCACGACAGCACTCGTGACTTTCTCCTCCAGGAACGCCTCTGCAATGTCCTTCATCTTACCGAGAACTAGCGCTGTGGCCTCTTCAGGGGTGAAGCTCCTACGTTCGCCGGCATCGTCAACCTCGAAGACAGGCCATTCAATGTGGCTCTTCATCCCGAAGGAAGAGTCAGACATGGAGTCATCGATGCTTCTGTTAGACCAGGGTAAACCGAGAAGATGCTTGAAGCCTGATATGGCGCTGTCGGGTTTCTCTATAGAGTTCCGTCTCGCATTTTCTCCGACCACAATCTCCTTGCCATTAAGTGCAACGTACGATGGCGTTCTGGAATCCCCTCGCTGGTTGGGAATGACCACAACTGACCCGTTACGAATGATACCAACACGAGAGTAAGATGATCCAAAGTCGATGCCAATAACGTTGCCGAAGTCCCACGGATCTTTTAGCGGCTCTACATCATTTAGCGGCTCAATATGACTTGAGGATCGGCCAATGAGTCCAATGAAAAGAAACGGTGCAAAAACGAGAAGGATCAGAAGAGTTGTTGTAACCCATGCAGGGCGTGGCGGCACTTTTTCAGAGCGTCGAGTCATTTTTAAGGACAATTTGAATTACATAGAGATATGAACATCACATCATGAAGATCATTATGAGCACATCGACCTCTGCCAAGGTTTGAAAAGCGATTTGGAAGAAGACTGATGAATTGAAGTGGAAAAAGTCCAAAATCAGGTAGTTTAAGAGTCAACTCGTGGTTTTTGGGCAGATTGTTCCCAAATATGACACGTTGGCCGGATCATTTAGGCTGCAATCTCTTTCCACATTGATACTGGAGAGCTTCGTAGTAAAAGGATTGTCATTATCACTTCTTCACGATCCAACCGGAGCGCAATGCACCTACCATGGATCGGCTTGCAGCTGACCGAGAAAAATTGTAGAAGTTGAGTACAATGCCAAGGAAATAGCGTATTCATAATCGATGTCATTTTCTTGGCGTTTCGACTCACCCCCGACCTACTGTGACCACCAAAATTTTTTACCTTTGACCCCCTGGAAAAAACAACAATTTGCATTTTTTGTTTTCTCAAAAAAGTTTGTGTTTAAAACTTCAAGATCAACTTACAACAAATACTTTCACGTTTTCAAAATCTTGAATCGGCGTTATTTAGTAAAAGCATATTGCATACAGTACAAAAACTCAGGGTGGGATCGGAGTCAAAACGCCAAGGAAACGACATCGATTATGAATACGCTAAAAGTAGTATCAGCCAATCAGAAGCATGAGGATAGATAATGACATAAGCAATCGAAGCCCTGCTTTCAGGCTCACAGAGCGAGTGCACTCGATGTTGAAACACGTATTGAAGTTGGTGCTGGATTGGGTGTCATATAGTATCCCTGGATGACACTCATGCCCTTGATTATTATGATTAGAGCCTTCATGAGACGTGGGACATGCGCAAACGCATTACCGCAGCGTTGCCTGGATTCAAGGATGAGTGGCCGGACTGTTGGCTCAGTAATTCGTTTCATAGAGGGCTTCATGGTATGGGTGACGTGAAAATCGATAAAAGAATCCGGGTTGTCTCGACGATGCCGATGGCGGTTCAATGCGCTCCTTCAGAAACGATCCTGTCCGCCGCCACATCGAGACGTTACAGCCGGTGATGGCCAACGTAATAGGGATGCAACATTGTTGCTTTCGATCATAGCTTCCTTGTGCGCGCTTTGTTCGACTAACGAGGTATGAGGTGAAGTAACAGTGGTCGTGCGAGCGAGCCGGGTTGAGAGGGGGCGCCAAAAAGGAGTTGGTGAGAATGTGATGGCATTGGAAGAGCCCCCGCCTACAAAATGCCCAAACTCGAGTGGGAATTGGAAATGAATGAACGACTAGCAGAACCCTTTGGACAAGGATGTCCATATCAATAACTTGACACCTGCCGTTTTCATAATGATTCTAAACATGCTTTATCTAAAAAGGAACACCAGCAGCTTGGCCTAAGTCTCTTCCTATGCGTTTTCCTCCAAAATCATGGTCATGTTGGCGTTCATTCTCGACAAGGGAAGATTCATTGATGCTCGGCTTTGGTCTCGTCGATCGAGTTGCTGGCATAAGTATCGTCAAACGCGTTGGAGGCGACAGGCTTTACGGTCTGATCGTTATATCTTGGACTTGTGAAGTATGCTAGCGAACGACGGTTGACCAGCGTATGTGTTTTCCTTTTGGCTCCAACGCCCATTGAGGATTTCAGAGCGAGTAGGTTTGGTGGCAGCTCCTTGGCAAAGTTTGAATCAGCTACTCGCACTCGTCACCTTTTTCGATGCACAAAAGCACAAAAGCTCATTCGTTCTACTCCCGTGAGCCACGATTGATCAAACAGAATGCCTCCGTGGTCAGCTTCAGATGATATTCAACAGGAACGCAGACGGAGGCGCTCTGTGTCCCCAAAACGGTCTGGCCCAAGCTCCCGAAGCAGTATCTGCACCCTTCTACCTCGGCCACCCACTTCATGCCAGACCTCGTCTATGTACCAGAGTCCGGTAGCAAGACATTGCTCCCTCGTCCCCGTCGAAGACTCTGAGGACTCTCCTTCGTCTCAAGCTTGGACTGACTGCCCTCGTACCTGTGAAATTGCCAAAGATCGTGACAAGGACAGGCTTGGTCAAGACTACGATATGAGAGGCTTCGCATTTCATCTCAGCCTTATTAGACCGTCACAGAAAATCGAAGAGTACATTGTGTCGTATAGGTCTACCAGATTTTTTATCTGGTCACCGATCAAGGGCGAGCTTCAATACATTCGCACACCATGGAGCCTCAAGGGTCTTCACCTTGCCCTTAATTCCGAAGAGGTATTGCAGACGCAGCTCGTACGAAAATGGAAGGATGCTACCCCGAGTGTCCAAGACATACTACCTTGCCCACCAGCTCCTAAAGACTGGGTGAAAGATCATGGTAATCTTTTGGCTACCATGTCCTTGCGCGAATGGGATTTGCACCACCCTCAACCAATACTCTTCTATGATAGCTCTTCTGGAGATGAGGACGCCCACTTCTTCAAGAGCGATGGCAATTTCTATCTGTATTTCCCATTTCATATGTTCGTTTACGAACTGCCAAAGATGAAGGATGACTTTCCCAATCTGAAGACACTTGGCACTACACCCGGATACGAGGGACCACACCTCAACAAATGTGGACCAGCCGAATTCTTTAGTGGGCGTCGACTTCTCGACCAGGGAGCCATACCGCGAGGCTGGTCTCAATTGCCGTGGGATCCAGATCAGCAAGTTTTTGTCCTGCCCCCTCGGTGCAAATGGCGTAACAACTCGAACGTTTTGACCTCTACCGATGACAAGACGCAAATAATAGAATCTGACGACGAGTACTTCATGTGGTTTGTGCCTGAGAATAGTGTATCTCAGATCGCGGCACCTCTTGGCTTGGAGGGAATTCTCAGGGATTTGCGGCTGAACTCGAGATGTCACTTCATAAGGCACTGAGGTCGAATAAGGGAAAGGGCATGATTGGGAGAGAAACGTACCTTTACACGGAGTACATAGTGGATAAATAAATCCAAGTCGTCCTATCAGACTCGACCAAGAAGTTGACGCAAGCACCATCTCGTGAATTTGAGTAAGTTCGATATGGCAAAATATTCATGTGTGAAGCTGTACCTCGGATTGACATGACACTCCTTCATAAAACCGATGTCCTTTGAGGCTAGCCTTGTCACTTGGATGAGGGATGGATTGTGCACGACTGCATTGCTGCCTGAAGTTCCATAGCTGCAGTGACTTGGGCAGACTGCTGGCTAGCCTGCCTAGATCTTTGCGCCGGCCAAGCTTACCGAGTTTACCGAAGCGCCCGTTTTCCACACAGAGTGTGCCTTGTTTTATAGCAACGACTGGTATCTTTGAAAAGTGAGGCGATGGCCAACGCAAGTCGTCTGAGAGAGCTGGTCAAATGTGCCACGATTCTTGAGTGGACTTTGATGAAGTGCTCTTCCGTCATGATCATTGTTTACTTATCCTCTGATCAAATGAGTAACTTTTCATATTAATACTCAATACTCTGCGTGAACGATCCAGTGATGCAGAACGCTGCAAGGATTCAAGACGCTTTGCTGCCGGATGGAAGTGAGCAACATCCGCTTTGCAGAGCGTTCAGACGATTTTATCAAGAACTTGACCCGAAAGAGAAGAGTGAATACATCGGTGTCTCTTTGCGGGATATTCTGGTCCACGTTCAGGATCTAGATGCCTCGCTTGCCTCTTCAAGCAAGTCGCGCTCTCTAATTAGTCGCTTGGACCCTGTACTTGGTTTCCTAGATCGCCACGCAAAGGCTCTGGACTCCATGGTGCAAGTTTATCCCAACCCCTCAGCTTTGATATGGGGAGTCGTCAGGGTAATGGTGGAGGTTTGTGATTGCTGATCTTTTCTGGCAATGCAAGCTAGGTGAACTGATTCGTATGTGAAGTCTGCTCGTTCCTTCATCCAATACTTTGAGAAGATGACGTTCATGATCGAGAGGTTGAGCGATGCTCTCTCTCGCTACCAGGATTACGAGACACTACTGGGCGGGAACCAGCGCTTTCAAGAGGCACTGGGTTTGGTCTACTATGATGTATTGGTCTTTCTCAAGAAGGCAAAGAAGCTTTTCACTACTCGAGGTTTGATGGTTCCGTCCGATCTCGGTTCCAGTGCCTTTTTTTACAATAGTCTGTGAAGGGTTCAAGACATTGTGCAAGAGTCCCTGGAAAAACTTCGAGATGGATTTCCAACATGTGCTTAAGGCAGTCACCCGGCATACAGATTCACTTGAAGCGGAGATCACCTTGGCTCATCGTGTCGAGGTGCGTAGCTGCCTTGAACGGCAATCAGGAGAGCAACAAGATTTTCGGGCATGTCTCTCGAGAGTTGAGGTGCGCTCTTAAGTTCCTACCTTCAAGATCTAAAGCAACGACCTCAGTGTTTCGCTGATCTCTGCGGACAGGATGCATTGCATGCTCGTAGTAGTATAATGCAATGGCTTTCCCCGATAGATATGGAAGAATTCCGTTGCCGAGCGTCGAGATGTCGAGCCCAAGCCAGTGGTGCATGGCTAACAAGGCACCCCACTTTCCAGGCATGGTTGGGAGCACAGCATCGAGCTTTCTGGATATGTGGCTCCCCTGGTTCCGGTAAGACTGTTCTCAGTACGGTGGTCATCGACGATCTACGGCATCGCATTGACCATCAGCCTAAGCACGCGTGCGCTTTCTTCTTCTGCGACAAAAGTGATGAGGACAACCAGTCTACCACGCACGTTCTTGCGACCATTATTGCTCAGATCCTGGCTCAGATGCAGGATGTTCCAGAATACGTGCAAGCTGCATATACCACAGCGATTCGGTATGGACGGCAAGGAATGTCGATGTCTGACCAGCCAACACTCATACTCAAGCATTTAGCTTCTTCACTTGAGAGACTCTACATAGTCATTGACGGTCTCGACGAGAACAAGGATGCTGCAGATATCCTGGAAAGCATCGACTATCTTGTTCGGAACTCCACAAGCACACAGTTTTGCTTGCTCAGTCGAAAGATGCCCAAGATTAAGGGCCGGATGAGATGTTTTCACAGGATTGAACTCAGTCCTGACCTCATGAGCGCTGATATCAATGATCATATCTACGGAGAGCTGTCGGATCTGCCCGTAGATGATCCAGATACCCTTGATCACATATTCAAAAGCTTGTCCCAGGCTGCGAAAGGGTCATTTCTGTGGAGCAGCCTCATGATGAAAAGTCTGAAGTCAGCATCATCTCCCCACGAGATAAGCGAGATCCTCTCTGATATTCCCATTGGACTTGACAAAACTTACTCCAATATCGTCAACAAGATTGCGCGGGAAACGCCAAGAAAGAGAGCAGCTGTAAGGAAAATCCTGCATGCCATCTGCTGTTCGGCACGGCCATTAAGATGGAGCGAACTACAAACCCTTCTGGCTTTCGAAAGATCTCATGTGTGTTTCATGGATTCTCGAAAGCCGTTCAAGCCAGCAATCTTGGAGCTCGAAGGGTCTCTGTTCGAGTATACGCCCGCCACAGATCAATTTCGCCTGACCCACATATCCGTTCGCGAGTTTCTGCTCAGTTCGCCGGATGATCACGAAATCGATGAAAATGCAAAATCACTATTCATAGAAGAGACCGAAGGGCAATTGCATCTTGCAGAAACCTGCCTGACGTATCAGAGCCAACACGACAGTCAAGCACCTTCCGGCGAGGAGCAAGGAACCAATGCGCTTCTGGAATACTCAACCCTGTTTTGGTGTCATCACGTGTGTCAATCCAAGTATAGCCTGGAGCTTGAGGGGTGGATCAAAGATTTCCTGGCTCAAACGATTGCGTGTCAGTCGTGGATTATAAGATTTCTCACTTGGCAGCCGTCAAATTTCCCACTGCAGTATCTTATGAAGCTTCAGAAAAGCCTCTCCGATTGGTTGGCTCAAAGCCCCAATAGATGTGTGAAAAATGACTTGGTCGATTGGATCCAGCACATACCCCAAACATTCCTCTTCGACGCAGAACCTACTTCCCTACACTCGGACTCTGACAATCACATTGACTCGATTCCTCCCAACGGATTGCGGCGTCGAATATCTCATTTCGAGAAATTGACGGTGATGCGCGATCTCTCCCGCGAATATACGATGCGCGGTATCCTAGCAAATGGCGAACGCTGGCTCACGGAAGCGCTCGAAACGCGACGCCGCCGGCATGGGTGCCTGCACATCTCAACAGCCTGGTTACTAAATGGCTTGGGCCTCATATATGACCAACAACACCAAGTCTCCCTGTCTGCTAGAACCCAGGAATCCGCGCTTACCATTCAATCATCAGTACTTGGTCCGGATCACTTTGAGACCATCTGGACAGTCAACGAGCTGGGTCGTATCTATAGACATTCACATGACCTCGCACAATCCGAGTCAATGCATCAGAGAGCCCTCGCAGTGCTGAGTAGTGTGCTCCACCCACATGATTTGCAGATTGCGTGGACCCTAAACACTCTAGGGCGCACCTATCGCAAGCAACGGCGCTTTGATGAGGCACTCGTCCTGTTGGACCAAGCATTTGAGATTCGAAGTAGTGTGCTTGGCCCATTGCACCCACACACAATCTGGACCAGTATGGATAAAGCGGCCTGCTTTCTAGAGCAGGGCCGCTTCCAGGACTCGGTGAGTCTGTATCGAAAGGCGTTGGAGAGTCGAGAGACGGTGTTGGGATTGAAACACGCCGATACGTTCTGGGCGATGAATAATCTGGGACGCGCTCTCGAGTGTGTGGGGCAGATCCAGGCAGCGAAAGAATTACAAGGGAGAGCTTATCAAGGCCAGACGGACCTGCTCGGCAGCGATCATCCTCACACCATTTGGAGTAGAGAAGCCTGTGCAAAACTCAACGCCCGAGTAGACTAGATAGTGAGGCGGGTGAAGGGGGTCCTTGGCCCTGGACCGGATAATTAGCACCGACACGACGCCGGCTGTCAGATTCTTGGCATCAAGAGTGGGCCTCTTTTTTCGAGCAGTCCCATCCAAAAATACGCAATGGTCCTCAATCACCTTGTGAGGCGTCAATGAGATCAACCATAGCCACAACAAAACTTTTGCTGTACTTGGTCTGTCAATTTCATCGCGAAGGTATGCAGACAAACACAAGTCCGGGGCCGGAAAGAGCTTAGCATAGTGAAGGAATGACAAGCAACTTGGCCGGGAAAACCAAGCTCGGGCAGCGGGCCTCTCCGGGTAGCCTGCAGGAAGATCTCGGCCTTTTCTCCACTGTCTTGTTGGGCAGTGACTTGAAAGAATCGACAATGAGAGCAGCTGTGCTATGAGATGGCGTCGCCTGAATTGCCTTATGATACGTATCGCTTGACGGGCATTCCTTCCCATTTTGGCCTTGAGGCCGTTCGGGACCTGCTCAGCGTGGATGACAAAGATGCTCTTTTCGCAATTTCACTCGCGCCCGCACTTCTGCCCCATTACAAAGACACCCAGATCGCGACCATCACACTCAAAAAGAAGTCTCCCGCTTTGAGAGCGGCAAGTGTCATTGGCTATTTCCAAGCAAATGCAGACGGGCCTATGATTGGCATAGATAGCGACTTCTACGGGTTCACGCCCCTCAACAATGTCACCGAAACTGAGGAGACTGTCGAGTAAGCCTGCGTTTAGCTCAAGATGGCAGCAGACTGACCGGTGGTGCCAATAAGTGTTGTTGCAGTCACGGGGTTGGCGGGGAAAGCCTTCGCATCCTGGCAGTATCGAGACGGACACATGTGGCTCCGTGACTTTCTTCCAAATGACCTTGCCTCTTGCAGGGTCATGATTTTTGGCTACCCATCACAGTTGTTCAAGAGCAATTCCGAGGCCGGGGTACTTGATTATACCAACTATTTCATCCAGCAATTAGACAACATAAGGCCAGCGGATTTCGTGAGTTGACACTTTGAGATCTTTTCATCTATCATACCATGAGAACCATACTGACTCCCCTGAGAATCGACCATTGATCTTGGTAGGTCATAGTCTCGGGTGTCTGATCATCAAATACGTACGCACAGATTGCACCCTTTAATTCACCACCCAGCTCGCTAAGCTCCTCAGGCTTTCTGCATGCTGTCAGTAGATCATGTCAGCGGAACATCTAAGTTGGTTCATTCAGTGTTCTTCTTCGGAGCTCCGCATAGAGGACTGAATACCAAGTCATTGGAACTCGTGGTAAAGGAGGATCCGAAAAAAAACCTCATTTGTGACCTGAAGGAAGATTCGTCTTTATTGCAAAATCTGAACCATGTCTTCCCGAAGGTCGCAAAACATCTCCAAATAGTGAGTGTTTATGAACGTCAGCGCACCCCTACGACCGTTGAACTGCCGGACGGAAGTTGGGGCCGAGAGGGCGAGCCTGCAATGGCCGTGAAAGAAAGTTCGGCTTGCCTGTCAATGGAAAATGAGGTGCTGGTTGCAGCTGATCAAAATCACTCGATGATTGCTAAGCTATCTCGAGACCCGAGTAGTGTGTACCACACAATTCTGAGACACATGACAGGACATGTCCAGGCTGCTCCAGCTCGCACTCGCCAGCGTGTCCTAGAAGAGCCAGCCTTAACTTCTCTTGAAAGGCTCAGTATCACTGACCCGTCAGCTTTGACCAAAGTCATCTGTTTGTAACGCTCATTCCAGGGTCGTGAGGACAAGGTCCATCTGACGTGGTGATAGGTAATACCTTACCGGAGCCACATCCTAACTTCCTGGGCAGAGATTCTCTACTGCGGAAATTGAGACAAATTTTGTACCAACCGGAAATCAAGCTATCTATAGCGATTCTTCAAGGAATCGGCGGTGGAGGCAAATCACAGCTAGCGCGCCAGTATACGAGATCACACCAGAACGACTACCATGCGGTTTTCTGGGTAAATTTTAGGTCCCAAATAGGAGTTGAGCAGGGATTCTCGGAAGCTGCAGACATTATCCAAGAGATTTCTGGCCGCAATATTCAGCCCAATGGTGTCAAATATGTCAAGTCCTGGTTGGAAAACTGCCGTCTTCGTTGGCTGCTGATCCTGGACAATGTGGATGATCTCGAGATTGCTTCCAGTCTCAAAACACATTACCTTCCCACTCGAGGAAACGGGGAGATCATAATTACGACTCGTAATAGAGTCTTGGGTCAAATAGGATATGAGCTTGACGTGCCATCTCTGGATCATGAGGACGCAGCCGAGTTGCTCCTTCTGGTGACTGGACAAGGGCAGCAAGCACTGCCAGAAGCCCTCAGTATTTCTCGCATGCTGGGGGGGCACCCTTTGGCCTTAGCGCAAGCTGGTGCTTACATAAAGACACTTCGAGTCCCAATGGCTCGATACCCCAAATTTTATGAGAGGAAGCGAGCACAAATCCTCAATTACAAGAGTCCCATACAGCCTGATGAGGAAACAGCGGCAACCACATTCGAGATCTCATTTGAGAGTCTGAAAAAAGACAAACCAAATGCTGCAATGCTACTACTCCTATTCAGTTTTCTCGATCGTTCAATCTCATTTGAGATCCTGCAATCTGCTTTCGACAGTCGCCCGAGTTCTGATGACGAGCATCCAGAGCTTCCCCAATGGCTTCTCTCTACAGCTACTGCTGAAGGCGATTGGGAAGATGGAATTACGCTTCACGAACATACTGCAGCTCTTCATAACCTCTCCCTCATTGACATATCCGTTGAGTCAGGTCTCCACGCTGTTTGCTCCATCCATCCAGTCGTGCAAGAATGGGCACACATCAGATTGTGCGCCGAGGAACAGCAGTATTTTGCTGGTCTTGCAATTCAGTTCATTCACCAGTGCTCTCTCGGACTGCAAGAGGATTTGACGACTGATAGGACAAGTGCTTTTGAAAAACAGAAACCCTTACTTTTGCACATGGACTGTTGCGTAGAGAATTCCAGGAGATACTTGACGAAACCAACATTCTTAGGTGGACCCACTTCAAGGAAAGCAGCTTTACGATTCTCACACCTTTTCTGGTACAATGAGAATTGGGAGAGGGCTCAGATGTTGCAGGAAAGGGTACTTGACTCACTTCCCAATGATGACTCCTTGTTCATGGAAGCGATTCTAGCACTGTGCTCGACTCTGAGAAAGCAATTATTATTCGTCGAAGCTACCGACTTGCTAGAGAAAGCTAAACCGCTTGTGAAAAACACAAGGGAGTGGTGGCGTCTTTGGGGCGAAGTGGCCGATACTTACAGAGATCGAAATTTGTTAGAAGAGGCTTGCCAACTTCGCGAAGCAATTTTGGAGGTATTCAAATTGGATGAGGGCGAAGACAGCCTTCTCACTCTCAACGCCAAGGTTGGCCTTGCTGCAATATACTTCAAGATGACCCGCTATAACGATGCCCTTTCACTTGAGTATCAAGTGCTTGAGCAGCGGGAAAGGCTTTGGGGCAACGCAGATTCCTACAGCATTGTCAGGGACTTAATACGGCCAATGTGATTACAAGAATGCAGAAAAATTGGAGAGAATAGTCCTAGAGCAAGGGCGCGATGTACTTGGGGACGATCATTGGGATACAACACGAGCCAAAGGAAGTTTGGGGGCGACCCTCAGAAACTTCGCAACTTCGATAAAGCGGAATTTTTGCACAACGAAGCTTTACGTGGCAAGATCGCCAGAGTAGGAGCTGGAAATCCAAGCCCAAAACGCACATATGACCTTCTACATGGAGCTTACTGTGAAATGGAAAACAACGAAGAAGCAGAGAAGTTGGAGACAAGCTTTGGACCGGCAGAATTGTCGTCTTGAGTCGTTTGCGGCTGTACATCAGTCAAGCCATCTCCGCTTACCAAATGTCCTCTTCAAAGCCAAATACCCGAGGCTAGCAGGGACAGTCGAGGTTGTGCCCGTGCTTCATTCGCCTCGCAATCATTTCTGTCCATTGAAAGCTTCTTAGACGTTGTCTAGGTCAAACCTCGAATTTGAGATTTCCTGTAATAGCATCGGGGCTACTTTTGGAACAGTCGTCCTCTTGTTGGCCTGATCGAGGCGAACTGTCATTTCTATGAGATCCAGTAGAACATAATGTACTTCGGGAGGGTTAATGTTCATGGGCGTCGGATTTTGCGTAACGTTCTGCGTCCTCCATGTCTTCCTCTGGTCGGTTCCGATCCTGCTCCCACCAAGAGATACCTGGAGAATGCGATCTCTCTTCCTCTGCAGGGAATTGGTCCATTTCGTTCAATTTCTCCTCGAATTCTTCCTCATTGTAGCCGTAAATCTGCCAGTACCTTCTCCCTGACGTCTCATTAACAGATACCGCCTCGAATCTCATCAACAAAACGTCTCACATCCATCACGATCCCCTGGTTTTGCTATATCGACCATGTGTCAGAATTGCCGTAGCAAACCATTGCATGGTCACTGCTTAAGAGGGAGGTTTGAATCTTCGGCGGCATCCTTTTCGAAATCTACAGCATGCCGCTCTTGAGCGTCTTTAGTGTCTTTAGATTCTGTATTGCCATCAGCCATCATGCAGTATCGCGAATGTCCACAAGCGCAGTGCAGTCCAGACCGAGAGGTGTCACCAGCAAAGGAGTGAGGCATTTGATGAATCAACGCGGCGCCCAATCTCCGCGCACACTCTACGCTTCTTTGGGCACTGCTGCATGTACCTATGTAGTAAGGCAGCAAGGCAGACAAGGCCCCGCAAAACCCTTTTCCCTACCTGAATGAACACTCTCATCCCACTACGACCGCTTGGAAAGCATTCTCGTGCGATTACATCTACCTTCTGCCAGTCACTGGTCTGGGATAAGGTGGTCAGTCCTTTCTGAAGATCTTTCATGCCCTGCTTTCAACCGCCCTCCCGAAACCGTGTGCGCTTATGCCCGAGACGAAATCTAAAGAAGTCAGTGACCAAGGGCCAGCGAAGGGCGTCATAACAGAGGCCCCCGCTGTAAAATTGAATGCCAGTGGACGTAGGCTCAACCCTGCCTCAGCTTTTTGAAGACCATGTGGCTGATCGGTCCAAAGAAACGCCAGCGCAAGGTGACTGCATGCTGATAGCTGATGGCACAGGGTGAGAAAGCGCTGACGCTTAGTAGAGTACGCAATGTCTATAAAGAAGGGATGGGCTCCAAAGGGTAAGGCTGGAGGTGATGCCAAAGGTACTTGACACTGGAGCTGTTGTGGGCACAATCACGTGTTGCACGCAAACGCTTGGGGGCTGCGGTATTTTGCATTGGGATGGAATGCGTGAGGAGAGTCTGATGGCGGCAGCGGCGATTAGAATTTCACATCTGATCCACTATATAGTGATAGGATTTTGACTAGATTTCAAAGGTTACTGGCCAAAGCAGCCACGCAATATTGGACGTACATGGGGTCACATTCGGTATGGATGAGATTAGCTCACAGTAGTCAAATTCCGATCATAGTGCCGACAACTTTATTGCCGTTTGCATAAGTACTGAGATCAGATCTTGAAAGTCGTTCAAGGCGTGAATGGGGGACACTTGACAATCCTCACAGGTATGGCTCACCAGCGAGATTGATAATCAGACCTATAGACCTTCGCCCCCGCTTCCTATCCGACAACAAACCTCGGCTATTGATGTTCACTTTTTCTCTTCTCTCTCGCAGGATCCCTTTCAGGGTCTAGGCAGCTTTGAATTTCTGTTCAAAGTTGTTAACGGCATTGATGTGAGACACCCCATTTTCACGGAACAGGCATAGAGAAGAATCTCAAGGTTAGAACAGGCCGGAAGAGAAGAGGCGCAGCGTATTGGACCTTGCAGTTTTCGATCAGATTTGAAACTCCTGAACCTCTACTGAACGAGTGTGATTGATACATCTGCGATACGATTCCAGGTTGTATCAGTAGGTGTCCCCATTGTGATTTTTGATATCTTGCCTTGGACGACCGCACGGCGGCGTCATTAGGGTCTTCATGGAACGACGGTGATCTCACTCTCCTCGGAGTCCACAAGTCTCTCTTCTTCGAGTCGAGGTCCCATTTTACCAGAAACAACTGATTAACGCATCGTATGCCTCGCATTGAACGTGGACTGTGCACTATATAGTATCATTGCAGGAGATGTGGGTGACTGTTGAGTTCGACTTCGACACCATCAATGGAAGGCGAATCTCAGCTGTCAAGTGTCATGAGTTTCGGTCTCTTCTTCGAAGTGTAATAAGTCTCTCGCGAATTGAAGACAAACGAAAATGCAACAATCACACACATCCTTCAAAAAAACCATGTTACACACCACATATTTCACCCTATCTCACGTATGCATTACGTAACCAGCAAGCCTTCGATCGTGGATGATTTGAAATCTTTGATCTTGGCTTTTTACTAAAGACGCGACAAAGTCCGACAGATTCAGATGCCTGCATTTCGCCTATTTTCAAGCGACCCTCAGTCTTTGTCAGAACGCTAGTAGAATTAGTTATAGGCTCGATACAAGTACGCATAGACCGTTCCTTTGCAATTGTCCATGTCCAGAATTCCAACCTTACCTATGCATACAATTCGCCTTCTAGTCGCGTTCTGATTTGCAATTGATCGAGTATATCTGATTTTACAATGTGCATGGAAAATGAACCTTCAATTGTAACAGGAATGGTCAGACACAGATTCAGTATCCATTCTAAGTCTCCTTACCTTCGCCATCTCAATGCATGTTAGGCGGGATTATGTGTAGGAAACCTTCTGACCTTCACCAGAACGGTTCAACAGAGCCTCCAACTCCCTATGCCTCACGACTGCGTTCTCGAACGTTGGATACGACTTCTCATCTCCCTTGGCAAACAAATCGTACAACCTAGCAACACTTCTCGCGGGTCCTGGCAATGGCTGGAATTCGCCATGGTCCCAATCTACCACTTCAACTTTGTCAGTAGCAAATTCATGAACCTCAATTTTGCTGTTGTCATCCCAAGCTTGAAGTGAGGGGCCTGGACCAGTCACGCGGATCTCTCCCTTTTCTCCCTGAATAGCCCAATTAAGGGCTGGTGATCCAGGGAAAGGCGGCCCTCGCCGGAACGTGACTGACAAGGGTGCGCCCGATGTGGCAAGGGTGCCGTGGACAATGACGAGGTCAGGAATTTCCGATTTGACTGTCTCTAGGAGTGCGCCCTCCTTGTTGGTGATCTTGACGTCTGGGCGGGTGAAATGCGCGTTTGCCTGCATGGAGGCGAATTCGCCGAGTGTAGCGTGCACATAGTCAATCACTGAGCATCAAGCAAATGATCAATCCCGCTCACGAAAGACTGATAGCAGAGACTCACTATGCGCGTATCCGATAGTCACTGGATTTCCCCCAATGCGTTTCTCAGTGAAATACTTCAAGCCTTCTGGGAAAGCATCGCGGCGGTAAATGCCTCCACTCGCGAAGAGTGTAGATGAAATGACTTTGCCAATCTTGCTCTCCTCGATTAAGGACTTGACGGTCGTTGCGATTGGCATCTTCTGCCCTTGCAGGCCAATCATCGTCTTAACGCCTTTGTGCTGCGCTATTTCGGCGAGCTCATTCGCTCTTTGGAGGTTCTCCGCGAGGGGCCATTCGACGAATACATGCTTGCCGGCACGGATACTGGGAGCTGTGGTCTCGTAGTGCGTGTCGACGCGCGTGGAGCAGACCACAAGGTCAATCTTAGATCACCATCGTGTCAGCTTTGTTGGAGCAGATTTCAATCTGTCGAACGTATTACGCATCACATATTATGTGAGCAGCTTGCATACGTTTGGATCATCCGCCAAGTCCTGCGCGTTGCCATACGCTTTGGTAGATGGGGCAAGTTTATAGGTGGCGATGGCGCGCTCAGCGGATGCTACCGAAGTGTTGCATACGGCAGCGATAGTATACTTATCCCTGGCAGCAAGAAGAGCGGGGAGATGGGCGCGTGGAGCCCAATCGGTGGTGGCGCTGGTAGACAGCCCAATAATGCCAACGCGAATGGGAGACATGTTGATCCTGGGCCAAACTTGAGGTACAGCCAATGACCCTACAAAGCCAATGAAGAGTAGTGATATTCTCAAGTATGTTGAGTCCAATTTTCAGATGTAAGCCGACAGACTACATTTATATCCGGGTTTCCATGCATTATCAATCAGATTAGAAATCCAAGGATGTGATCGACCTTCGACTGCAGTTTCTAGTACCCAATCACATCGACTTCCGAGGCTGCTTACATCGGGCTTTCCGAGTCTGCAATTGCTCTCCCCTTGGCTCTAATGCGTTGTATTGAAGGAGAGCCTCAAATGGACCGCAAAGCATGACAATATATGATAGCTCCTGGTCAAGTACTTGAGGTCTCGAATGCTAGGTTCCTTGCACCAACTCCCATTGGAAGGGCCCGAGGCTTTAGGGTGAGCGATTCAGATGGTTATCAATCGAGGCTATTCGGGCTCTACTATCCAAAAGACCGAGGGGACGGAGCATGACGCAATCCCGCCATATTTGAAGCTACTCCTTGCTACTCCTAGAACGGCTTGGCTTCGGCACATCCCCGGGGAAAGATCGACGCCAAGACTGATCCTCTTCTTTCAACTCATTGCATTTGATTCTAGTCTAACATCGACACTCGAGTTGAGATAGGAGGGCGATTGGGGATGGTTGAGGTCAGATCTGATCTTAATTATCCCCTCTAATGAGTCAGGTTTGCTCAAGATTGCTGGACCTGTACGGCATAATCCATGCCAGTCTTATGGCACAACCCGTAACGGTCTAGAAGTCCTCCAGATGACAGTGATATGGTGGTGACCCTCAATGAGGGTGGGGCCCTCATCAATCAAGATGTCTGAGATTCCCAAAAGATAGTATGATGTGTCAGGCTTGTGATCAATCCCAGGGCAGGTGGACAATTGACAGTGGATCCCATTAGGCATTACAAGGCAAGCAAGACCGCATCACGATAGGCACCGTTTCTGAAGGGACGTTCCCGCCCCCAAGATTCTGACATGGGGGCAAGACTTGTCACCAGCATCGAAAGGCCTTGAAGGTAATGAAGTCACTCGATCAAACCATAATACGATTGCTATTACATTTCTGCAAGTATCAGGTGAAGAAGTGGGGGTCAAAATCATTTCTATACTTGGTTGCGACGAAATGCGGAGGCGTGGGAAAGACATTGATGCTTTGCATCACTAGCTTTGTACATCGCATGCTTCATTCGGCCGCCTCCATAGTCCATTGCATTTTCCCGCCCATCTGAAACCTGACCAATGTGTCGTTTCGTCATACACCATCAATGCTTTAAACATCATTAACTTCAGGTCTTCAACAGTTGGCTGTTGGTCAATAGGGCCTAGAAACACATTTCGGGGAAGGTATTAGTTTATCTTAGACATCGTGTAATTGATTCCTAGGGCTTTCCTTATCCATCGAAACGTTTCTGCACAGAGAATGTACACAAAACAGCTCCGTCGCAGGCTCTCCTTATCCTTCAAAAAGTTTCTGCACAGAGAATGTACACAAAACAACTCAGTCGTATGAGACGAATGTTCAACCAGCAATGGCACGAGTCGACATAGCCTCACTTGAGCCGGAATCTGGATACGAAAGGCGATGGCAGCCCCGGACCCAGCGCGTACACCTGCTTTGCCTCCACCACCGGGCGTTATACCTGATTTTACTGGCCCCGCGGAGGGTGTTACCACTCTTCTCTCCACCCAGCTCTTCTGCTTGGTGATTGCGACACTGTTCGTATGGATGAGAATGTACACCAAGTTGTGCGTGATGCGTTGTCACGCTTGGGAGGATTGTGAGTAAATCCACTGGCAGGCCCTCAGAGGTCTAAGCAGAGCGTCGTCTGACCATGAAACAGCTACTATGGCCATAGCTTGGGTACGTCTATCTCGGAATGAAGGTTCATATGGGGTCGCACCACTGAGGACGGGCAAAGGCACTTTTCATTCCACTCCAGGCTATAGCATTAGCCCAACCCCGATACGGTCGCATACATCAGTGGAATATGAATCTGACTCAAGCGGAGCCATTTGCCCACGTCAGTACATTTCTGATCCCCTTATACACAGCTTGTACCTTGTGGAGGTATTTCATTGACAGCCTGCTACTGAGAGGATAGGCCGCAAATACCCTGGAGGTCCTCTACTCCCCCTCCCTCTTCTTTGCCAAGCTCTCTATTCTCCTGCAACTGGTGCGAATCTTCTCCCCACAGAAGATTGGTCGCTTCCACCGCATCGCCTGGCTCCTCATCTGGCTGAACGCAGCCATCTATCTGTCAACAACACTGATACAGATATGGCACTGCGTCCCGCGGCGCAAAATCTGGAATCCCACGGTGCAAGGCCACTGCATCGACTCCAGCGCGGATTACATCGTCACTGCGGCCATCAATTGCCTTTCGGATTTCCTAGTCCTTATCTTGCCCCTCGCGAAGATCTGGCACTTGAATATGGCGCCCCGGACGAAAATCGGCGTTTCGGCCGTGTTCACCGCTGCCGGATTGTAAGTCTTCTGTTCTAGTGCGTAATTGTTCAAGGAATGCTTGAAACTTACACGAGGGTATCAACAGCGCGGTGATATGCAGCTGCATGCGTCTCTCTGCTAGTCTGAAGACTTGGCATTCTCCCGACACTTCCTGGACACGCATCCCTATGTACGAGTGGGCGTAAGTCTCTCCCAGTCACGTTGGTCAATCTATCATTCCTGCAATGCTTCAATTCAGACTGATCTCAACTGATCACTGCCTTCGAACGGCAGCGTTGCCGAGATTGCTGCCGGTATTGTATGCGGCTGCATGCCAGTTCTGCCACAGTTCGTTCGCCACTTCAAGACTCGGATGGTGAGCTATTATACCTCGATGCGTCGACCATCTGGTGACGAAGAGAATGGCTGCTGCGTTGCACCTCCTCAAGATCGAATACCCAACAGCAAAATTCTCCGAGAGTCCTCGGGAAGTAGTCGTGGATTCCGCCTTCTCTCACGTGTCCGCAGATTTCTATCCCAGCTCCCGACTAACAGCAAGTTCTACTCGAGTGCAATGTCCAAGTTCCACGTTGATTGGCCTCACAATCTCTCCAGCACGGTCGTCGAGCCCGGAGACCTGGACACTCGGCGCTCAAATAATGACTATTTCGAGGAGAAAGGGGGTGCACAGGGCGAGGTGGTGCCCGTGATATTCAGACCCTGGGTGACGGATCCAAAGATGAAGCCACTACCGCCATTACCGCCATCGTTGAATTCGGGCAAGCACGTGAGGTGTACAGAATGCGACCAGTCTGTTTGGCTACCTGGACAGCCGTAGAGAGGTTTCCCGCAAGTAACGCCGCTGGAAACGTCTAGTATCGCTCATGTAAGACGTCAATAACAGAATAATCTACGGCCTAAAGATGGGCCAGGCATTCGGAGCTCAGATCTTGTTGCATTTGCTGAAGGTAATTTTTATCAGCAGCTCAATACCTAGCAGGGATCTGAAAGGCAGCAACGTTGGCAACCAAAAATCACATGCTAGAACACCAGGCGGTTCATCTGAGCTGAAGTCACCGAATCGTGGCCGTCTTCATCTACCTCGCTGTCCCTGATTCTCTCAATGTAGCAATCCGAAGCCTGAGCAGCTTCACTTTCAAAGCTTCTTACCTACTCAATGTCGCCCGCCCTCACTTCCCCGCAATTCGTCTCACGAACCCCGTCGCCACCTCCGCGCCTTGAGGCAACCCGTCGCTGCCCCCACCGGGCACGATCCTCGTCACGCTGAAATCAACCTCCTCGCCATGCTTATGCGACCCCAAAAAACTCAGCAACCCCTGAACGATCGTCGCCCACCTCGCATACGCCAGCAGTGCGAAACTCGGCGGCGGCGCCTCGCTCCCCCAACTCGAGAAATCAGTCGGGGTGATCCCCGCCGTCATGTTGTTGAGGGTGATGTTCAGCGGTCCGTTCAAGGGACCCAAATTCGCGTTGGAGGGCTCGATCAATGTCTTGAGGAGCGCGGCGAGGGTGGCATTGAAGGCCACGCTGGAGAGTTGGGACCCCCGCCGGCTTGCGGGCTGGTAGGGGAGGCCGACTGATACGGATATGTCATCACCGAGGTGGAAGGCATTGCTAAAACGCGGTGAGCAGGGCGTCAAATGGGAGAAATTGTTTTTCGGGCCTCACTCAGGCCCCGCACTTGGATCTTCGGCCAGTCCACCTGCACCGGTCCCGGAATTTGCAGCTGGCAATTGGATTTTTGCGTCTCCACTCAGGAGGGGAGCTGCTAGAGTGGGGAGGACGAGGAGGGCGGCGACCGAGAGGAGTTTGAGGTAGGATGGGAGGGAAATCGTCAGAATGGCAATTATGCACACGGAGAGAGTAATGGCATTTTTGCTAAGATAGGCAATAACAAGGAGATCGCTTGGTGGCTCTTGGTGATAGTGATCTTATCCAGTACGAAATCCCCAAACATCTTTTTGACGAAGACGGGGCGCGTTATTCGAGTTCTGGCCCCAGCTAAATCAATCAGCGCGAAAGCCCCGTTCCCATCAAACGCGCTGTTAGTAGAACAGCCGCAACCGAACTTCGTTACGCTTGTGATTTCATAGGTCATGCCTCGTCCTACTACAAAAAGCAGGGGATGCGCATGTCCGAATGCGGTCGCATCTGGACATTTTGACCGTACAAACCATGGAGGTCCGGCCTGACGCGCATAGTTGCAATGTCTCTCGAAAGGTTTGGTATAATGTCATGATGAGACGCAATTAGCACGAACAGGCTCTTTGTCCCATCAGCGATGCATCCAGAACACTAGTAGTAATAGTTGAAAAGCTGAACTCTTCTGGAACGATCTGAGGGAAAGGTGTGGCAACAAGTGATGGTACGTTGCAAATCCCGTAAGATCCATCAACCTCGGAGCAGAGCGAGAGTGACGTGGGCGCTCTTTCATGCCACGAAGAACAGAACTGCATTTCATAGAAGGGCCAAGGGGGATCAAAGCTTGCAAGCGGGTCTTGAAGCTTCTCTCGCAAAGCGCGAACTTGGCGGTCGTGTACAACATACATTGATCTATCACCCCTGTCCCTTCTCTCCGATGTAGCTCCAAACTTCCTCTCCCTCTTGAGGAGAAAGGAAGAAGCACGCAGAACGCACGAAAGACAGAGGGAGAGAAAGGGGAGGAGGAGCGTCCCATCCTAGCAATGCCCTCCTCATTTACGGACTTCAGCGTCCTACACAATATATTGTAGCGCCATTGCCGATTCACCCAAATTGCCCATCACAAGACTTTGAGCAGGTGAAGGAACTAATCATCGCGGGGTTTGGTGACAGTTGCGTTGGATAATTCGGGCAAAGTCAGCATGGCCACACACACAGTATAATTCAAGCAACTCACATGACATCCCATCAATGCCCCTTCGCTTACCGACTTGCAACGCCCCTGCATCAGAGCAGGTTCGCTTTGTCGCTGGCAAGCAAAACGCCGCAATCTATCACGAGACTTGAGTAAGTGAAGCACTTGTCTATCATCGCCGCACGGTGCGTCTCAACGCTGAGAAAAGGGGCATTTCACGTTGTGAGACTTCAATTGTTCGGGCAGGATCATATTAGATGGATCGAGACAGCGTCGTCTATCCGTTTCGCAACGAAGGGGGGAGGGGGTCTATCTGCGTGCTTGGAACCAGTAGATTGGAAATGAAAAGCAATTCCTACATCATCTACAGTACACCACACAGCTCCCATTTCCAACGGCAGGCTAACAAGCGTGACCACGCATTCTGCCACGAAGTTGCTTTTTTGGGGCTTGTTGACTTGCCCCCCCCCCCCCTCTTTTCTGGTTATGAGAAAGGAATGCGCTGAGTCAGTTGTGGGCGGAACGTAGATTCAAACATCCGGATCCGCCCCGCTGTGCTGATGGGAGTCATGGAGTTCCGTAATGGGGATATGGACGCTTCTTCAGCGCATGCGTTAAGTGATGTCAGAGCACTTTGATAGCATTGCTCCAGAGGGAGAAGGCGGGTGTAGCCGTGGTGCTTGGACTGTTGGCGCAATGTTCGTCATGTCGTATTGGTTGCTGCCCTCTGAGGATTTATATGTCAGCGACGGGTTTGATGATGACAGTAGCCCCGGCGAATTCTGGACCGCGGGGGGTTGCATGTTAGAGCAAAGTGGATGCCCGGGAAGATGCTTGACGAGGTAAGTTGGAAACAGCGTGCAGGATGTGGATTCAGGAAGGAGGCGTTGGAAGTGGTGCTGATGGCTTTGGAATGTTGGATGTTTGAGCCTCTTCGCAACGAGGTCGATGGATAAGAAAGTGCTGCTCTTTGCTACATCGACTCGGAAATCTACCGAGACCTATCCTAAGTCTTTTACTTGCGGTGAAAATCTCGTTTCTGTCCCATCCCCAGCGATTTGAGGAATTCTGATTTTTTTTAACTCATGGTGTTATACGAAGGGCGGAGTGTGAATAATAGCATCACTGAAGATGGTTAGGGCTTCAGAGAATTGGGTTCCGATGTTATTGCTTCATCTTCAAAACATCGTGCCAGGAACCCCATAATATTGTGAAGCATGAGGAGATTGCCGGTGTACCGCGCATGAGGCTGCTGAGAGGGAATGGCCAGCGTCCACACCTCGATCGCAGATGAGTATGACAAGTAAAAATGACAGCAAGAGGTTGAACCAAAGACAGAAGCAGCGCGTTCACCCTCGCCGCTCTCCACACCATCCTCACCCTTCCCAACGCCCCGCACAATAACCTCATTGATCCCGTCAACGCCATCGTGAGTGATAATATGGCCGGCTTCACGTCCAAACCGCCTCCGCATCCTAGTGTTGACGTGTTTGCGGATAGAGCGGGCAGGAGCAGTGTACTGCTGGATGTGAGTTACCCCGACGCCGCGCAAGTGATAAAACGGTTGCAGGGGTGGCTGGTGGGGGAGACGGGTGGTGGGGTGGTGGATTTCGAGGTCATGAGGACGATGAGCGGGGGGGTTTACGGAGGGTTGCCGCCGGGGGTTGGTGGTGGCGCAGGGGTTTGTGTGGGAGGGGGGTGGGAGTGTGTAGGAGGCGGGGTGTGTGAAGTTTGGGGGGTTGAGGTCAAAGGAGGATTGGGTGAGGGGAAAGGGGGATGGTGGCGTCATGGGGGGATGGGGGATTGAGAAGCGCCCGATGGATGTCAGAAATCTGGTCTCGAAGGGCTGATTGAGGCTTCTACCTGGGATTTGTGTGTCATCAGCATTGCTGCGTTCCCCAATGCGAGCCAGGTACTTAATTCTTATACGAGAGGTAAGCGGGCGGACGAGTCAATTCTCTTGTTGCATCATTGGACGGGCCCAGACCAGGCCCAATTTGAGAGTCATGGAACATTGCATATCGATGGTTGTTGGCATTGATGTCGCGGCCTGCTTACATCTGCAATTACGCAGTCTTTCACGATTCCGCTTCATCTCGTTTCAATACCACGACGCTCGAGTCGTCAAGCGGGATCTTGCGATGGGTGCTTTGCTCTAGATGCTCTAGATGAATGTTCCTGCATTTTGGCGGCTGCTGGATACTATGTGAAATGCTTGTATTGCAGCAAGGGTGCAAAGATGGCGTCCTGGTCGTGGTCGACAGGGTCTCTTTGGCTGCATTGGATGGCGTTTTGGCTTAGGAGGGACGGTCTTTCGAAGCAGCGTCTCGACAATTTATGGGATGGACCATTTGCAAGCGTCTTGTACGCTTGACTTCGTCTCAAAGAGGATTATGCAATGTGGTCGGTTGAGGCTTGCTAACGGAGCTTGTGTTTGTGTGCCCTCGATGCAAGCCTTGCGGCCGTTTGTTTGAGATCTTTTGTCACGTTGGAGAAGCAGGAGACCTTTCCTTCGGGCAATTGAGAGGGAGAATCCCTTGCCTATCAGTTCCACAAAGTGATATTTGTTACTGGTCAAGCATAGCCACATAGGTGGCTTTTGGATTAGATGCGATGTCGACTGAGGTGATATAGATAGAGTTTCATCCTGGCGCTGCTCTGTGTTCTTCAGTACTGAGACGCTAGATGGCAGCCAAGTCTACAACGAGTATGTTTCATCAAGAAAAGAAGAAAACAGCTTCTCCATCAAGGGATTAGAGAAATATGGCAATTTCGAGGTTCTCAAGAGTCAAGACACGTACAAAATGTGGTTCGATTGGGTATATGAAACACAACAACCGTCCGGACGACCCAAATCAAGAGCCGACGAGTTCCTACTTGGTAACTAGATTTCCAAACATAGACCCACCGTTTCCCAATCCAATCGACAGGCATTCCGTACAGCTCGCCCCTTTACCTGGACTTCACATTTTGTCCTTCTCATCACTACTGCTTCCGTTCTGACTGCCCCTGTCCCCACCCAAGACGCCACCAGTGAGACCTTTCCCGTCATCCTCCCCTTCAACACCCACGACAATCTGCGTGCGCACACGGGGTCCGATGTAATATTTGCGGCCGGCTGCGTACCAGTAGATGACGGCGAAAAGGCCGACGGCAACGATCATGACACAAACGTAGTTCATCTGGATATACTCGTCAGCTTATGCGCTTACCAAGGGATGGAGTCTTCGACTGACATTCTCCTTTGTCACCGGTCGAATGGTCGGCTGCACGTAAATGATGGTGACGAAAAAGGTCCACACGATGGCCCAGGCATTGATCCATACGCTCGCCCAGCCCAAATGGAAAGGCCCTCTCTCAAACTTACCGTATGCCAATTTGCAGATGATGGGGATCACATAACTCCAATCCAAAGCAATGGCCGTCAGGTTGAAGATGGCAACGATGGCGGTGTAGGATCCCAATCCAATCAGATTGATCAAGACGCAGCAGATGGTGAACAGCCATACACTCCACAAGGGAGTATTCGTCCTCTTGTTGGTCTTGTACCAAATCCGAGAGAACGGCAGCATCTCGTCACGAGCGTAAGCCCAGATGGTCCGAGATCCCGCCTGGATGGCTGTCATGGCGGTGAAATTGAGCACGATGTACGCACACACGGTGAAGAAGACCCCGCCTTGTCGACCGATCACCTGATAGAAAATCTGAGCCACCGGCTGCGCTACTACATTGTCGAGTGTGTCGGTCACATTCCCGACGGTATAGGCAAGCACAATCGTATACAACCAGCCGCCGATCCAGGTGAAGCCTAAAGCCAAGGCGATGGACCACGGAGCCTTGATTTCTGGATTCTTGATCTCCTCGGCAATGTGGGCAGTAGCGTCATAATCTGAAATGGTCAGCGGATGGCAATTTAGACATGGGACCGTTGCTGATAGACCACGCACCGGTCATGGTCCATGATGCCGAAAGAAACCCAAACAGCCAGGACCAGCCATTGGGCGTCCAGCCAGAATTATTCTCCACTTCAGTCCAGACATATTTCGAAGTGTGGAGGCCCTGTCCGACCTTGTTGTTGCAACAGGCCAGAAGGGTGATCATGCAGGCGAGAAGGACCGCAATGTGGAAGATGACATAGGTCTTGGTGATCTTCTCCAGCGCCGCGGTGTTCAGACTGTTCAGAGCGCCATGAAACATGGTGCTAGCAGCCATGACGCCGACGGTCTGCCGGTCTGTTGGGACATAGCCCTTGAAGTCGCTGTTCATGGACACGGCAGCAAGCAGCAACTGTGCGCACCCATATTCACTCGAGGCAGCCCCAGCGATCTGACCCAGCAGATTCAACCAGCCCGTCAACCATGAGATTTCCGGGACCCATTTTTCAGGCGCAAGATATTTGCAGGTGAAGTATAGGCCTCCGGAGGTTGGGTAGGCGGAGACGAGCTCAGCGACGGAAAGGGCAATGCAGTAGCAGCCGAAGCCAGACAGCAGCCAGCACCAGACGGCGGACGAGGCTCCACCCGCTTCGAGAGGGTAGACAAAAGTGGTCGAGACGGAGGCGAAAAGACCGGAGATGGAGAGGGCGAAGGAGATGCAGGACAGCCAGGAGAATTCCCGCTTGTAGACCTAGGAAAGGTGCTCGAGGCGCAATGTAAGCCTTGCTGGACCATTCCAAATCCACACATTTGGGGAGGGAGTATTGCAATGGAAAAGAAGTTGGGGGATGGAGATACCTGAACGTAGCCCATTTCTGCAAGGCGCTTGTCCGCATCACTCAGGTTTGAAGTGTCAATATGTTCTGTGGGGATATCGACGACGGCGGAGCTCTTGCGACGACCGGATGACTTTCTCCTACTGGCATCGGTGTTGATAGGCGCCGTGTGGCCGGTGCCAACTCCTGATTCTGGATCTGGAGCCATAATGACGAATTGCTGTTGTTCGTTGTAATTTAACTCACGCCGTCATGTGGGCTGACCGTGGCGACAGACTGTGACAGCAATGGCCGAAGGTAAGTACGCGAGTACTATTGACTTTGACCTGCTTTTGTGGAGTTTGTCACTGTGTGGAAAGAAAGCAAAAGGGAGGAAACTGATGGTGGGGGGCCAATTGCTTCATATGGAGGACGCCGCGGTGGAGAGTTCCCGTGGTTGGATTTCTGGCGGGAGGTCAATGAGGAGGCGAATTTTGATTGGTTTTCCCATTTTCCGGAGCATTGGTCGAGCCCGCTAAGAGGGTGGAGGAAGCGGTTTGGTGGGATAAAAGGCCGATAATGGTGAGAGAGTAGTGGGCAATAGCGGGCAAATGGTGGCAGAATGGTGGGAAATAGAGTAGGCTAAGCCTCGGAGAGGAATGATGGGAAACTGGTCTGACCATGCTCCAATGCTCAAAAGGCTGTCAGGCACGCCAACCCCGACGCACCAGAGACCCCTTTGGCGGGGCATACCACCCGGGAACCTATCAGCAGGCTGGGTTTGTCAAAGTCCATGTGGGGGAGGAAAATGGGTGAGGGCACGGTCTGACGGCTCGCGTGACTTGTCTCGGCGATCTTAGATATGCACATCAGATAACAGACACCTCGCAAGATTCGACCAGGCAGGATTCTGCTATTGATGCCTTCTTATGGCTCCAGACCAATATGGCCCGGACCAGGAGCGGTCGAGGCGGTGTCTGGTATTGATGTGATTCTTTGGGTCAAAAAGAGCAAGCATCAAGAGGTGAAGGGAAATCGGCAGAGTGAAAGGCTGCGACGGCCGGTCAGATCAAATCGAACATCGGAGCCACACCGGCTCTTCCATGAACCGGCTCTTGACTTTGAGATTGAAAACCTTGCCTAGAAGAGTAGGTCTGCCGAGAAGGTTGATACGATTGTGGTTAGCGCGCTCGATTTCATCGCAATATGCGCGTGACGTATTTACTCTTCTACCCGTTCCAATATCAGATTGAAATGTGAAGACGACATTGCAATGCAATGACAGTCCAGTCTGTCATATTCGGAGCCTGATTGAAAGCGGCGCTCGCTCGAAAGATTTGTTCAATCTATCGTGAGTGTATATATAGCTCGCGATGCTTCTCTGCCCTCAACAAATCCTTCAGACAACATAGCCACCGCAGCATCCTACTCCAAAGCATCGTCCTCTTCCAACGATCAAGACTTCATCCAGCAGTTCAGCTCGCAAAAGACCCCATACCCAAGAACAATGCCCGCTCTCAGCCTGCCACCTCCACCACCCATGTCTGAACCAGATCTCCCTCCCTCTTACACACCCCAATCCAACGCCGACATCCTCCCCATCTACAACCCTCAAAATTCTGACAATCATGTCTCGACTTACTCCTTCTGCCAAAACTCGCCCTCTACCCAGACCATCACCCCTAAAGACGTCTCTGCGAGCCCATCCTCCACATATCAGATTAAGACCTTTGCGACCGGCGGCTTCATGAACAAGAAACCCCACATCATCATCCACAAAACCACCCTCTCCCCCGCCTCCAATCCTCAACCCCCGATTCAAAGTGAGGGCAGCTCAAACACCCCCCGCCGCTTCTCCCTCCTCCCGCGCCGCACCTCCGACACCCCCCCAACTCCTCTATCCACAGACAACCTTCAACCTTACTCCTCCTCCTCCCCCACAACCACCCCCTTCGCCGAAGTCCGCTTCGACACCCACGGCACGGGCACCCTAATCGACTACACCTCCACGCTTCCCCCCTCGCCCCCCCACCACCGCAAGCAGCGCCTCGAACTCTATTCATCCCAGAACCAGACCCTCTCCACCACCATATCCTCCTCCCCGCGCTACTGGCGCCCCTTCCCCGGGAACCGCTCCGTGCTCGAGCTGATCACCGAGGACGAGGAGATCGTCGCGCGATTCGTTGCGTCTGCCCCAGCCGCCTCGGCTGTGCCAAGTTTGAACAACAACAAGAAGAGGAAGGATAGGATCGTGGGTAAAGGGGTGGAATTCGGGGAGTTGCAGATCGTGGAGGAATACTGCGGGGGCGGGGAACGCGGGAGTGAGGGCGCGAAGGAGGAGATCCTGTGTAGTGCCGTCGCGGTCATTGAGAGGGCGAGACGACGGGCGAACAATATTCATCGCGCGGGGGTGGGGTATAAGCAGGGAGCAGCGTGCGGGCCGACGTTGGGGGCGTATGGTGGTGGGGTGGGGTGTTGAAGATGTAACCGGTACAATGTGGGAAAAGCGTTGAGGAGGAGGTCCAATCAGGGTGATATGAATGAATGACTGAATATGGGAGTCGTCTAAATATGGGAATGGTCTGATGGATGGTTTGGGCGGACACTTTAGGTTTTCAACTTGGAACTGCGATGGGCGTGCAATTGTACGGTTTGGGTGGTACATATGATATGGAAATGCCTGTTCTATACCATTGCAGCCTCTTGATGATATTCAATCGAATCCGCCTTTCTCTCACCCCTTCATCAAACTTTCTTCCACTCCTCAGTATCCTCCCCTCCTGGCTTGAGGATTGAGCGGACCTTCCGAGATGATCTGGACTAGTGCTTTGTGTCTTCATACTGGGATGACGACAGGCATGCAAAGGCTGGTACACACGAGATGAACACTGCTGGTAACACAGCAATCAAAGAAATCTCGATGATATTAACCTCTGCTCAACTCCCATGTTCATGTTTTTCGCGAAAACCCCAGCTCTCCCGTTTCCGCAGCCCATGAGGAGGGATGCTTCTCTGATAGCCCTGCCTGAATCTCCCGAAATGCCATTCTCCCTGCCTGCTTCGTTACCGTCCGCCACATTTCCCCCTCCCCTTGCCCTTCTTCTGCGCCCTCTCCCATCACTCCTCCCACAGCTCATCCTCCGGATCCCCCGCATCCTCTACCACCTCAT
>MSTJ01000235.1:0-23510 GCA_001956345.1 Ramalina peruviana | reverse complement strand
TCCTCCGGATCGACGAGGCGTCCTGGAGACAGAATAAAAGATACATATAATAAGTAAGTAGGCTCAATTCCTTTCGCTCCACTTGTCTTCCTGTTCGTGGGTGAGTGAGTGAGTGAGTGAGGGATGAGTAGAACAAGCTTGGAGCATCACACCGTGAGTCGTCCTCCTCTCCCCCAACAATTGGCTCCGCTCACGCCTCCCAGTGCTCMCGGATCATGACTCTCGGCATTTGATCGGTGAGACACACAAGGGAACGGACCACTGCGACGGGACAGTGACTGATTTGGATGGAGGGGAACATTATGAGGCTTCCAGCGTTGCAAAGATGGGAACTTGATGTTGGGATATGAAGCTGTCGACGGAGATGTCAACCAGTCTTGTCTTGTAGTAAATMATAATCAAAGTCTMCCTCCACTCCACTGTGCATCATTGTCCGTTAGCAAAGACMTCCGATAGCGGTTTGCTCAGAATGCCGTCTGCTGCGATTGATGCGGGCAGTGACGCCTTSCTTCAAGGATCTTTGCCRGGGCGTGGTRRTCAAYYCACATGGRGTGGGRAGAKCCRAACCTGCAYKMCCTCTRATCGCAGSTCTGATTGAATGATGCKTCTRTGYACTCAYCGCTTGAGATGATGCTGGGGAGGATGGGGGAGTGTCGTTCAGACAGAGATTTCCCATTTGCTACGRGGAGGACCGCCCAAGCCGTCCTTCACAAATAAAAGCCYYCTKCTCCAGTTGGAGCACCTCTAATGCATGCTGACAAGATYCTCTCAGGACTGTGGATGTCCCTGTCGAACCGCCAAAAGGCGAGGCGACGCTGCTCACCCTCATCRTTCTCAACCACGATAGCAGAARGGTCGCAATCCAAATTCCTGCAAAGGGTTCCTAAGATCTGTCAGAGACCCGTTGAAGCCAAGCATGTCAGCCCAACCCCTCTGATAGCCAAGAAGACAGAGCATCCAGAGTCAATGACTGCTGGTCTCCAAAGCAGTACTTGCATTGCGTTGAAAGCCCGTCACTTGAAGGCCCAAGTCCGCAGACACCGTCCAAAGGCAACCACGATCTTGACAAGGCAGCTGCAGGATGCGCAGAGATCATGGGTGAGACAGTCTTGCCAGCATTGATTCGACGGCATTGATCAGAGAGTACAGGGCTGGAATAGCCAGCTGTGGTTCCTACTCCGGACCAAGTAAGGCAACGGTTGGTGAACTGAGAAAAGAAAGATTGAGAAGCATGTCTGATTTCAAGTTTTGAGGAAGAATGGCACAAGGGATATCACTGACGCAATACGCGCTTCTGTTGGAGTACAAGGTGAAGTAGTTCTGCTGGATTTTAGATGAAGTAGTTCGGCCAATTAGCTGGAGCTGCCGGATCGAGACCCTTACAGATCTGCAGGGCTCGGCTCAGGGTTCTGGGATTGCATATGCGGAGTGACGAAATGGACCCTCCCCCACTGGAGGCGGGGAATGTAGATATTTATTGAACCATACCAGCTCTCTCTCTCTGATCCTTGGAGGTTTGGGAGTGACGATCAGATTTTGATTACCGATTAGATACGAGGTATTCCTTGTCAAAGACTTCCATTACTCATTCAAAGCTTTTTCCAAGAGCTGGTTTCCAAAGCCAATTTTTCCACTATGCCTTCTCGTTCAGAATCTAGTGCCCCCGCACGCTCCACCAGGTCCGCTTCACGCAATAAGGCCCCTTCCCGACCATCCAAGGCAGTGAAAAGGCCACCCCTGGACATTTCCAACACGAAGGGAAATGCAAAACGTACTTCACGAAGCCGCGTCATCAAAAGCATTGATCGCAAGCCCGCCTCTAACTCCGGTCCCCGGTCTGGCCATGGGTGCGTCAAGAAGCGCGAGTCTCCCTTTATTCAAATTAAAAACGAAAAAACAGATGACGATAATTTCAACATTACAAGCCCACCTCAGCAACAACAAGCTCAGAGAATAGCCGGACCCTCCTATCCCCGGCCATCGCAGGCGGGAAGCTGGCAGTGGGCACCTGCTGAGCACGCTTTGTCTTCCCACTCCCAGCAAGGTCCACTTCCCCTCCCTCAGCACAACCAGCCCAATGCTGGAAAAGTAGGGATGACGACAGCGACACCTGCCTTGCAAGAATTGTATTGGCAAAGGCACAGGTCCTCGTTCCAAGGAGTCAATCTGGAGACGTTCCTTTACGAGTATGACAACATCCAGACCAAGTTCTTTGCGATCGGAGAGCGGTGGATCGCGGCCATCTGGCAAGGCAAGATACACCCTACCGACATGGAGAAGATGGCTCTGGAATACCACGGCTTCGCGTCGCTACCGCAGTTTGTGGAGCATCCGTCTGAGACGAAATACCGGTTGCTGTTCTCCGGCATTGAGATATACTCAATCACTGTTTGCCGCTTGAGCCGGGAAAGACGCCTCCCGCTGCACGAGGCTTTTGCGAATCATCGCTTGCATATACTCGAGATGCTGAGGACGTACACCCTTGACTCCGTGATTCATTATCATCATCTTTTCGTCGGCCAAGCTATAACCTACGGCCAGGATCACCCTGAACGCTGGGACATCAATCGTGGTGCTGGCAAGATTAACATCCTACAGAGACGTCCAAGCTTACCGGCAATATAGCAACATTCCTAGTAACAGAGGCACATAGGTGTGGAAAGGGAAGGGAAGGGAGAAGTCAAAGGAAGCTTCATGGTTTTTGCCACTGCTTCACGCGACGTGATTGTGTGCTGTCAATTCGAAGGTGAGTCCTGTGCCGGCTTGGAGTTTCAATAATGCAAAGGTGATGAAATCAAGATGAACTCGTCCAAGCCTTACTGTATGCTTCATGCTTCTGTCATGAATCGTCATGAATGATCATAGCAGAAACGTTGCCGATCCTCCAGGTATCGTAAACCCAAAAAGATGCGTGAGATAGTCTCTTCCAGGGCGTATTATGACTGCCTCCTCCAACTCCCACCAAGATCCCGCGGAGTGTATGGCGGCGGCGGGCTCCTATCCGCCCAGCTCTGCTGTCTTTGATGTTGCTCGTCGGTCGAAAGGGCGCTCGCTTGCGGTGAGGCGCCCGGGCTGCCTCCACGCGAGCCTTGACGACTGTGGTATCCTCGATTTCCTGCTCTTCCTCCGCGCCGAGGTGCTGGTCGTCCTCTTGGTGATCCCCTCTGCGACCATCCTGATTCCGCGAAGGGTGCATGGAGGCGAGAAKTCTTCTGCGGCTCGTATTGACGGAGGGCAGATTGCGCCCGGGCAGTCAAAGAATCCCCGGGGCCCTTCGTGCGCAATCGAACATCCACCACATGGCGAAGCAGCTGCTCCGCTTCCGAACTACGCTTTTGGTAGCTGTAATTACGGGCCAGATTCTCCATTGCTTGTAAAGTTTTGGGATGGTCGGGGCCAAGGGCATCCTCACGCAGTTGAAGCACCCGCTCTTCCATTTCGACCGCTTCCTCCCAGCGTCGTTGTTTGTTATACGTGATGCTTAAGCCAGCCATGATTGTTACGGTGTCGGGGTGTTCTGGACCGAGGATCTTTGTGCGCAACGCTAGTGCACGATTGCCAACCCGGTTGGCCTCATCCCAGCGTTGAAGTTTGTTAAGGGTGTACATTAGGTTGCTCATTTCCGTCAGAGTGTCAAGATCTTCAGGACCAAGTTCACTTTCCATCTGCTTCAAGACCTCGAGCTGTATGTCCAGGCAGCCAAGATTTTCACCTCCTCTGTTGTGTGTAGCAGCAAGTCTTGACATGCTTTTCAGGGTCAGGCGATGGCTTCCACCAAGCGCCCGGTGACATTTATCCAGAACGTCGCGCTGCAAAGGACGGGCTTCAAGCCATTTACCCTGCTTATTTATACTGACACCTAGGACGGATAGTGTTGTCAGTGTATCTTCGTGTTCGGGTCCAAGATGCTCGTGCCGTATTGAATGAGCGTCGTTGAACAATTTCTGTGCGATTTCTTCTTCGCCTTGTTCCATGGAATAATGACCGATTCCATGCAAGATGACAGCAGAATGAAGTAAGATATCTTGATGAGCGACCTTGTACTCAAGTRCTATATTGATGTGAGGTCTCAGCTCGACAAATACGGGCCAGACGTCGAAACTCATGACTCGTGGAATGGAGCCAGAGACGGCAGTGATGGCGAGCCCTTGATAATGAGGTACGCTACTGAGATGTTCCAGCCACTGCTGGGTGGAGAGCTGTACCAGCCGGTGCATGCTGTACTTGGACGCCTTCTTCTCTTCGGTAATGAAGGAGAACGCTTTCAACTTTGAGATGGCAGCGCGGAATTGCAGCGTGGATTCCCCTTCTTTGCGCAGAAGATCTTGCGATATTCCCTGCCGGTCAAGCATTGCCATGAGAGATAGGATTTCAGCAGCCCTTGGGCTTTGCTTGGATATTTGCTCAAAGGAGAGCCTCCATGTCTGGAAGACTGAATTTGAAGTGTCCCGATCGCGATTGGGATCATCGATGCTATTGGCTAGCAACTCAGGAATGTCAGCCAGACCTTGTCGAAAATCCGCGAGATATTCTGCTGCACTGATCCCAATCTCATTCAAGTATGATGCTGCTTGTGTGATGGTAAGTGGTAGATGGCCCAAAGCATCCGTGAGCTCATCAGCATCCGCATCGCACAGGCTCTTACCTTCCAGCAATTTGGCTCGAAGCAGGCTTCCTGCATCCTTAGCACCAAGCTTGTTGACTTGGACGGGCTCAGATTTCCCCTCGGTCAATCTTGGACCTAGCTGGCCATCACGAGTTGTGATAAGGATGCTACCATGAGCAGCTTCAGAAGATCGGGGTAAGTACTCGATCAAGGGTCTTTTGGATTTGTCTGAGGCTCCGCCAGGTTGGAGCCAGAGGTGGTAGTCATCTGCATTATCAAGCACCATCAGCCATGGGCGATCCGTGGTTTCGCTCAGATAGTCCTTTACATGCTGCAGAAGGTCGAGATCCTTGTCTTCCAGACCCGGCATCTTCATGAGTCTTGCGAGCTTGCGATAGGTGGCCTCGAATTTTGCTCTGCTAGTTCCATGGATCCAAAAGGTATCCAAATTGGGGTGCTGCTGTCTCTGTTTCTGGCAATACTCGATGGCTATGCGAGTCTTTCTAGAGTAAAGGGCTCGTCAGTCAGGCGATGAACCGAGGCACGCAGGAACGTACCCAACACCTCCAACTCCAACAACGGCTACGCGAGAAGCGTTGGCCTCGAACTTTCTTGAAACCTCGGCAATAGTCTCTTCCCTGCCAACGAAGTCTTCGTCGCCGTCGAACTCGAGCATCCACAGGGGCTTCCTTGGACGGGCAACATGTGACGGTTCCCGCTGAGAATCTGACTCGGTCAATTTGATTTGTTTCACAAAATCGATGATAATTCGCATTTGATTGGCATGATCGGCGACTTGAAAATTACTCAGGGTCTGAACGTATGTTTGTATGACTGTGGAATAGGTGTCGACGCTCTTCTGAGCCTTAATGCTTTTGACTGCCCTGACGCCCTTCTCCCATGTCGAAGCGCGGGCGGAGGGGAGGATCTTGCCAAGTAGGGCATCTAGATCGAGCAGCTCCTTCTTGAGGGCTTTGATGACTTGCTCGAGGTCTTTCTGGGCATCCGGAGCGAAATCGCCGTTGTTCGCTCTCTCCTCCAAGCTATTGGCGATGCGCATCAGGATAGGCAGCTGGTTGCCAATGTGCTGAAAGGCCTCCGGCAGGTCTTGAACATTGTTTTTGAATTCATTGAGCCTCTTCACTACCTTTCTGCCGAAATCAGTTAATTCTATGATAGTTTGCACCAGGCTTATGGCAGCTATTGCTTCCGCCATGTTCGAAAGGCCTTAGAGTCTTGGCCATGGAAGACGAAGGGTTTCCAGCGCGTCTCCTTGAAACAAGTGGGGACATAGCAGAGCGGCTTTCTATCAACTGGAGTGCTCAATCAGCAGGCAATCGTCCATGTGATCACGAAGTTAGAGATGAAGCTCTCGGCTATGACGCACAATTTGGCCAACGTTCGGCAAGATCAATACAACATTCGTAGGGGGCTCAAGATCGCTCAATCAATACTTGATTGACTGACCAGCTGATAAACGCCAGAAAGAACCAGCCGATACGTTACCGCTGTGACCATGTCGCTCCCTGTTAGTTGGAGACCAGAAGTAAAATCGCGGCGGTGAGGCTCGGAAGACTCGCGAGGATTTAGCTGTTCCAGGCTAGCGCGGCTCTGGCTGCATCTGCAAATGACGTCACCCGCAATCTTTTCCTGTGACGATTGAACGCAGCGATCTTTTTGTCGTGGCAATGCTTGAGAGTAGTGAACACGTGATTATTCGTTTCAATTCAATGGCTCTTGATACCGTGTGGGTTCCGGAGGTCGCGCCTCACCTTGGATGCTCGTTACCTGGAATACTTTCAGTGGGATCAGAGCAAGCCATCAAAGACTTCCAATCAACCCTTCCAGTCGTGCGCCTGCTACCTGCGCCCATATCCCACGTTTGATCCTTCCAATTGCCTTTCAAAAGCGCCATGATGCGTTTTCCATTGACTGAACACAATGGGACGATTGAATTTCTTGGAACATCCACAAATCAAGACCATCTATTCCAGGACATATCAGCGAGCATTCGGGTTCTCCCATGGGACATTACGTTGGCCTATGGGATAGAGTTTGCCGGTCGTTGATACTAGGCAACCTCGCTGCCATGCAATACCGCCAAAGCTAGTCACCAGCAGAAGCATGTGTTCAAGCCAAGTCAGGAGGTGAGGATAAGCCTACTAAGCTACTAGTCCCACATCATCCCAGTATAAACGCGGAGACTAGAAACCGCGGAGACGATGGCTATGCGTGCAACGAGGTTTGCGTCTATGCTGCAAGTGTTTGTTGTAACCGGTGAGAGCATGTCTGGATGATCACAGGATGCATTCTCATTTGATTCAGCAGCACAATCTTGCACATGATTGCATAGCCTACTTGGCAGTCTTCCCTGGATCAAGGCAGGAAAGACGAACCATGCTGGCGTCAAAGCCATAGGGTGGAGATCGGCCGGCAATGGGGATTCAGTAGACCCATAGTGGAGGATGCTGTGCGTACAATACAGTATTTTGTGCGAAGATCCCGGAACATTTGCAGCGCTTTCGGCTCTAGCATGGTCGACATAGCGCGTCCCGAAGAACGGTCAGATGAGCAAGAGACTAGGGCGAACAAGGGCAATCCTTCATTTGTTGATTGAAGATGGGATTATGATCTGCCGAGATTGATTTCAGTTCGATCCGATGGTCTTCGATGGGAATTTGGATCTGTAGACAATTACTGGACAAATTTCCCCTTCAAGCCTTCCAGCGCCGTTCCTCGCTGAAGGCGCCTTCGTTAGAACACTCGTCAGCCGATGACGCAGTGGCTGGACTCGGGCTAGAATCCTCCCCTAAAACTCCTTTCTCAGTCGAGCCAATCTCACCTGTGACAGCTGTTTCATCCTGCTGATGCCTTCTACCATCTGAGGATGATTATGCCGCTCACCGGATTCCACGCACACCTTGTGAAGGTGCTGGGCAGCAATTGGAATTGGTCAATATTCTATTCTCATCCTCTTTTTGGAGGATTGGTGATACACACCACCCCCCATGAAACATCTCCTCAGGCAGGCTCAAGATCCAGGGGCTTGGGGAGCGCCTGAGAAGGCTCACGAGGTCTCGGAGAATWTTTACAAATCGAGTCCCCTACCGATCAAGCCGCAAGCTGGTATTTAAGGGTTATCTGGAGGTGCAGCTGATCGTCAGATTAATTGTCAGCGATGATCGAGAAACAGTGATGAGAATGTCTTGCATTCCATTAGCCGACCCGCTCCTCCTCAAGCGCATGGCAGCCTACCAGTATACGCGCGCCCATGAACATCGGCGGATTCTTCCCCACGGCAGGTTCGGGACGTATCACGTAACATCTGACTCGGGCTGCTTATTCGACCGCCCTGGTGTTCTAGCATGAGACCTGCGTCTGGCTGCAGCTGAGGGAGCAGCCTCCTTATTCCTTAGCCTAATGCCGCGGTCGACGCTGCTCCACTCGGCGTGGGACTGGCCACCATCGTCAAACCTGGAATGACTGGAATGACGCAGAGAGGGTTCAAATAGGGTCTAGGCATAATCCCTTCATCAGACATGGCGCACCCGTCTTTCAGTCCTCCACACACTTGCTGATACCGGAGTTCGGCAGTGCTTCTCACCTCCAAATGTCGACCGACTTCTTCTTTTAATCATCACATATCGCTGCCCGGATGACACCAAGAATCTGCGCAGCAATTGCCGCTTTGCATTCCTCCTGCTCACCATGTATCCGACTTTGGCCCTGGCGGCTACCATACTTTGCATTTACACGTTGTCTTTGACGAACGCCATACCAGTCACAGAGCTGCAGACGAGGCAAACAGACGACGAGTGTTCTGCCGGAGGAGAAGTCTACAGATCGTCATGTTGGGACAAGTATGATTTGACAAACTACGTTCTGCAGTGGAATGCAACCTATTCAAAAACGACATGTGGAACCGTAGACGATCCTCTCGACTGTACAACTAGCCACACGTGTTTGGCTGATGAACCGTGGTCGACCTGTTTCTTGCGCCTAGCGGAGAACCAATCCGGCCAGAGTTGCACAAGCCTGGACGGCCAGGGCTGCGATAAGAATAGCAAGCTTGACCAGAACTTGGATCCGAGTATCAGGGCTCAAGTGCGCTATATCACCAGAAGTATTTACATGGTAGAATCCTTCTTTAACTCCTATTTTACCGGTAATTCCATCTGATCTTCGACTCGTTCTGCATGCAACTGCTGATACCCGTCTTAGCATTGGGTAACGCTGTCACCAACGTGAATCTGATCATAGGTCAAATAACACGTACGATTGATCCGAAGGAAAACACCGCCCTAAGTTTGTCAACCATTTTGACCGCGCTGACCGTGGGATTATCTTTCCTCACTGTGAGTTGCCTGAGGGGGTCGAGGTTCTGGTGTAAGAGCAAGAATGCTGACGGCAATTGGTGCGTTCAAGGCTCCAGCTCTGGGTGCTGCTGCAATTTCCAGCGTCGAACACGCAGGTCTGCAGAAGGCGGCGTCAGTCTGGGCCACCAGTCTGGCTCAGGCACCTGGCGTTGCGAAATCCATCTGGCCGCAAGGCAGTGAAGAATCGATTACCTGGCAAATCAATCAGCTACAATCACAAGTGAAAACGATCACGGATGGATATACGAACATGTTGGACAATGGATTGAAGGATATCATGCTAGATCCGAACGAATTTGTCAACTTCGCCGATCACGGGGTCTTTGCGGTCAACAATCCACTCGACGCCGTTGACAGTCTGAATGCTACAGCACTTGCGCTTCAGACTTACCTCGTATCTGAATCGTTGGGCCAAAACAAGTGGTATATCACACCAGGGAAGACCAGTACTAAAGATGAGTTTGATCAAGACCTCCCCCTGGTACCGCCGTGCAATCCGGGGCCGCTCGGCAGGTGCATCCAGCCAAAATCGACCAGGCAGGAATGGTTCTGGTCGCCAACGACCACTCGACGCTACCACTTTCAGGTCGTGACTCAGGACGTGGTGTCACCGCTCTCGCCCGAGGACATGATGAGCACCATCGTAAACAACAACTGGACGACCTTGGAGATTCTCTTCGATGGGGCTTATGATTGTGTCTTGAATGGCAACTACGCCACTGGCCAGGTCCTCAAGATCGACCCGAGCACCAATGCCATCGACACCACTTGCATCTCGCATCTGCCAATGAAGAGCAAGTGTGGCGAAGGGTGCGCTCTGGAAGTCCCCGAGGGCCAATCATGTCCCATCGACGACGATTGTGACGCCAAGTCCTGTGGGGGCGCGGTACACGGAGGAATTGGCTGTGGCGACACTTCAACTACCGGTCCACAGACGGGCAACTCGACGGTTACAGAACCAGACCAACCAGAAATACCCCCAGCCTCAAATGGGGAGAAGCCTTGTTTGGGAGGGCCGTCACATGGCGGGGCGGCTACGTGTCAGCCTGGGACAGGACCGGGATCGGGATCGGGATCAGGGTCAACAGCCACATCATGATTATTTGGTTATTGCATCAGCGGCATTGGTGGCATAGCGAACTCAGCATAATCGGCATACTCCAGATCTCTGTTGACCAGAGTCTCATGTAGATTAGGTCGATGGAGCCATCCTAATATTCGGCGAGGCTGAGACATGGCTTTCGGACTCTCAAGAGCTGAGATATTGTATTAGATATTCGAGATACACTAATGTCTCGCACGACTATCCCTCAAATGTCCTCGAGAAAAGGCGACTTCTTTCCCCAATGAACCAAACCCTTCATCTAAAACGTGTTTATCTTTTTCCCGTGAACAACAACCCCTAGTCTTTTCGCTTGAGATCTACATGCTCTCCACGCAACAGCTATATAATACCCATGAACGCTCGCCTACAGGTGCTCCGACACCCTGCTCGACCCCCCTCTTTGAAACACATGTACCTTCTCCCAAGGTGCATCGATTTCCTACCCACGAAGCCTGCCGCAACAGGAAAGTGCGATCAATACCTCCTCATTGAGAAGCTCGATCATTGTCAGAATTTCCTCCCTGTCTGACCCCTTCCTCCTCCCCCCAAATAGCGAACGGGAAGGATTATCCAAAACCCTATACCGTGACGCGCAATTTGCGAGGGCGAGACCGCAGTTGTGAGCACGAATACCCAAATCCACGCATACGCTACGAGGGACGAGCCATCAATAAGCAGCTGCGATAGACTTGGGTACTTGATCATGTAGACTTTTGGCTAAAGGGCGAAGATCCCTACCTAGCCCCTTCCCCACACCGCCTCAATCACTAATTAACAAGAATCTATTCTGAGCACGCGGACCAGCAAGTAGCAAAATGTGACACACACCGCCTCTTACAATCCCCGAAACATTCCCAAAGCCATCCCATTCCCAACGAGCCAAAATCCTCCCACAACACGTCCAATCTCACGAATCCAACGGACTTACTGAAATCCCACCCATCGCCTCGTCGCCAGCCCGGTTGCGCCACTACTCGCTAGTGTTTGCCCTACTCGCAAAAAGGTCCAAAAGACACCGACGCGCTTCGGTGGGTTTCGGGTTTCGGGTTTCGGTAAAGTAGAAGAAAGTAAAAGGCGCGCCAACTGCGTGCATACGTACAGGGATRCGCGTCATCGCCTGTGGGGGATCTGCGAAAAGAAAGATTGCGGAGTCATGTGGAGATGCGAAGGTGGAGAAGGGCCCTGGAGAGTGGAGAAGGGCTTGGGAAGCGACGCCGCGAAGTATAATCATTTTTGACAGATTGATTGGAAACGCGGATACTATGGAGGTTTACGTATGCTTGAAATCTTTTCGATCCCCATATGGCTTTTGCGTGATGGTGGAGCCGCGTGGAAAGGCCGTCGGTGCGCTGCAGAATAGCTCAGAAACGAAATTCGAGCACCACCAAAATGCCGATGTGTTCTCGTGATGGAAGGGTCTAGGAAGTCATGGCGACAGCACCGGTTCATACTCACGCGCTCTCTCCCAAGTTTGAAGATGAATGTGGTAGAAGTGAGGCGACAACGAGGCGACCAATGGATCTTTGCGGATCATCAATACTGAAGACCATAAGGAGGTRAGACAGAGACGTACCTGGCGTCACAACACTTTTTCGTGGGAGGAGAAGGAAGATGGGCTTTGGCGCCATTAGTAAAGATTCTACCGTACATGAGTGCATTCGATATTATGCACAGTGCTTCGGACTAGCGAGCATTAGTCCACAATGCTATACAGAATACCACTGTTTTGTCCTCTTTGTCGATAGTTCAACCACATTGGCCGCACTTCTTTCAATTTCCAATCGCAGTTGCAGTAGACTCGGCGATCGACGTACTCCTCCCTTGCCGCCAATTTGAATAGTTGATGAGGGGTGTTGATTTGAACACGACGAGGGCGATAATTTGATATCATCTGGCCGTTGATGGAATTCATCAGATCTGGTTCTCCGAGTACCAGCCAAATTATGAATGGCGTACCGAATTCCAAGGAATGAACGAAGATTCGAAAATGATACAACCTTTCAGCTGCAATCTCAACATCCCCACCGCCCGACAAGAGCATCCATCAGAATGCGGACTGAGACCCAGTAATCACGTGTCATACTTGTTGTTTCGCCCTACAGACCATCGCTGATGCGGCAGGTGGTCTAATGATCATTGGCCCGATCCGTAGAGATGCAGATGTTTGACGCGCGTTACACTTCTCCGAATGAGTCGACGGGATGGCGCGCGTATTGCGGCGGAAAACATGCGATGCATACATGTGGAGATAATCAGAAGAATCATTCTGAGAAGTTTCATGATGAGAAGCTCATGAGAGATGGGGACTTCGTTTCAAGTTGTTTGAGATCGGTGGGTGTTGGATTCGCTGGATCGATCGGAAACGTAGGAGATCCCAACACATGATGCTGTCGAGATTCAAAGAAGTTGTGAGAGCGACTTAGGTACTTCCAGCTTGGCAGAATACGTCTCGTCAGCGGTGATTTTGTATCTTGCAAATCTCGCTTCCAGATGCTGCTCTGGTCCGTTTGTATCCACATTCCGGCCAATGCTTCTCCATGTTGTCCGGGGCTCTTAACGACTGGTAGATTGAAGCTCGTTTGGATGAAATAAAATATTCGCATCACAGTACATGATTGCTAAACTTTTGTAGGACAATTTGCGCGTCGTCACCCCATCAGCTCTGTTATTGGCATAGATGAGCCGCATTTCCACGGATGTGAGCATAGTATACACGCAGTCCGAAGCCTCGGAAAAGCCGTGCGGATGCTGTTGAAGAATAATCCAATGATTTCTCTCGAGTGACTCGACGGAAAAGTCGAATTGACAAGACCCAGGGTGGCGAATCGATAACTTTCGGCTTGAACCTGCACTGCGGGTCACATTTGACACTTTTACACCTGAACTAGAGGTCAGATTGACTATTGAAAGGATTGTAGGGTATCCAGAGAAGCTTCGGCGAGAGGGYAATGCAGTGTTGATTGATTATTGCCTTGTACGAAACGCTGGGATTGACAACGCGGTTCATACATGAGGGTTGAAGACAGGAATCACTTCGTCTTCGTAATAGGGTTAGAATAAATACTGACATTTGGAGAGCGCTCTTCTCACACGAAAATGTTCTTAGGAGACATATAAAGCTGATGTAAACATCCTTGATCACTTGAATATCGTTGACAGTTTTTTGGGGGCTAGTCACCAACCAATCTGATTGCAGCATAGCCCTGTTGACTGAATTTCGTACAGGTAAACAAGTGCTCAAAGGCAATGTGATAGCGTTGATTAAACGCAGCGAAGCCCTTTCGCTTCGTTCGTGAAATATTGATAATGTAAGGCATTTGCTAGAATGTTTACAAGCTTTGCTCTCACTTCAAGCCGCCCGTTTCATGAGATATGACAGCGTTCTGAACGTGGCTTCGGACAAGACSTATCAGTCACAAATACCTGAGCCCCGACACAAGAGACTTGCTCCAATATATGGTGAGTGAGTCAAGTCTAACGGTGCATCGAGAGCGGCTCATCATCGCAAAACAGCGGGAAGGCGTTCAAATCAAAGTCCATCTGATCAAGCATTGAGACGTCAGCAAACACATCATCTGACCCTCCGCCATCAAGACCTAAGAACTGATCATTCCAGTCGCCATAGACATGCGATATGTCAGACTCCATGTCCTGTAAAAGATTTGATTGTTGGCCTGTTGGAGCCTGTGGTCCTTGCTCACTCGATGTCATAGCGATGGTTTGTGTCATGCTAGCTCTGTGAGAGCTCGTGCCTTCTCCAATCCATAAGGGCATTTGTTGATCAGTGAATATGGCCACAGAGCTTAATTCTCGGTCGTCCGACGGGGGCCCTTCCAAGGATACATCTTGACCTGGATGCCCAGATGCAGGTGCAAACCACTCAGGTGGCTGCATCTCGTTGCGCTCGTGCCAGGCACGAAGTCTGAGCACGAGGTTGAGAAACAGAGCTGGAACTTTGCATCTAGCTGGTCCCACCACGGCGGTCAGATGCTTGATTACCAATGAAGAGTAGTGCTCAAGTTGGAGACTTTCGCGGTTCAAGAAGACACTGTGATGATGAAAGGAAGTCCCAAAAGAGGAGGCGATCATTTCAAGAACAAAGAATGCATACGAGAAACGAATGTAATTGACGATTGGGGACGTTCGAAGTGATCTGACGTCCATGTGGAGAAAAGTCTCTAACAGCGAGCGGGCAGACATGACGCATTGGAGGATCGAGTCGAGATGTGGAACTGCGTTGTCATTCCTGTTTTTTGGAGCACGAAGGACTTCGAACGAGTAAGGTGGCCTGAAATSGTCTGGCTTAAAGTACTGATGCAGCGCCAGTTCGTGCGCTTGTATGCTCAGATAGTGATAGAACAGCTCCAACGATCCTAAAAGTCGAYTTAGTTGGATGTAATCTCAATACAGCACAAAGCCTGACCGTTCATAACATCGGGATTCAGGCTTAATCTCCATTCGCCCAGAAGCGAATTACATTTCTTGAGCAGGACATGGGTCTGTGGATCGTTGATACTTGCAATCTTGCTTGTATCCTCATATGAGAATGATGTAGCAACGCCTTCCGCGATGCTCATGAGTCTTACCCATGCTACAAGGCGTCGATCCACCAATGTTGCGGTGGGTGAAATCTGCAGATACGTGCCACATTCCTGCATCCAATCGCTATATCGGAGAAAGCTTGGGCGGCGCAGGCTCAGGGCCACGCTGCAAAGATTTCAGAAAGAACACGGGGGCCTCGACATGACACTTACCCAGAACACATAAGGTAACACGCCAATAGGGTCCTAGAATTCTCTGCCTTGGAACTTTCGGGATCTTGGTCTGCTTGAGCGTTTTCAGGCGAGAGTGGGCTGCCATGATCGATGGAGCCGGCTGGTCCAGATCTTGTTCTATCTGATGGTCTGCTTCCAAGACCAAGATCCATAGCCATTGTAGCCGCCATGTGGATGTATTCATAGAATTTGTGCTGGCCTTGGCTGTTTCTCTCGGGCGGAGAGTACCAGACTGCTGTCAAAATCATTGACTGGACGAGCTCTAGGGACTGCTCACTCCCCATGAAGACACGATTGGCGTAAGACTGTAGTACTTGTCGATCTAATACTCGGGACAATTCTGTATATGCCTCTCTCGCAGCGACAGCCATGACGGCCAAGAACAGGGTCGGTCTCTCTCTTCTAAGATCTTCGACACAATATGCTGTCGGGAAGTGGACTGCAGGATAGTTGGCAACAAGATCACTGTTATATGTCTCGAACAAGGAGCGTGCGAGGTCACCGGGTAAGAGGTCGAAATCACAATTGGGGGCCTGTGGCGGATCCTTCTCGATACTAACGCCTGCTGGAGGCGAAATCTGAGTCTCTCCAGCGGGTGGTGATTGAGGGAGGCTCAAGGATACTGACGAGGTTGCTTTGGGAGCATCGCCTTGAGACGATATGGTGGCGTTGTCATCACGAGTCAACATATCTCTCATGGACAGCAGCTCCCTTTCTAGTTCGGCAACACGAACATCGGTTCGTTTGCGCTGCTTTCTCCTCTGAATTTGAGCGAAGACACATTCTTGATCGTTCTTGGTGCATCTCTGACATTGCCTCTCGCCCAAGCTTTCATCGATGATGCAACGGATCTTGAGTTTACGACAGGCGACACACGCCTTCGTGGATGGCACTGCATCCTTAGAGATGCTCTTTGATGACATTGAAGAATCCAGCACACCGTGCGATTGTTGTAGTATTAAATCAGATAAGAAGAATCACTATTCACGCTCAACAGGAACGAGACAACCGGTGAATCACTGACTTGTCCTGTCTCGTGATCTTGGTTGCAGCTATTTCTCATCTGAAGTGCGTAGTTCTTGAAAGCTACAGTTTTCGTATGATAGGAGGTTGATGTGAATTTCCAGGATCGAGCCTCGTTTTCGGTTGAAGAAGTCATCCAACGCTAAGCTCAATTGAGATATGACATGATTAGTCAGGCTTGGCATTACGGTAACAGGTACTCGCTGCCCCCCTTTTTGATCGACTGCTCGACCTCCTTCCATTAATGACCGATCTTTCGATCAATCTTTCAGTCTTCTGCCTGGAGTGCATCACGAACCTGATTGCGAGACTTTTCAAATGAGCGAAAAGATACACGATCTCGCCGAGACGACGAGTGCAAACATCAAGAATGAACGAAAAAGACCCACACTATTGAGCTCACATCGAACCATTGTCGGATTCTAGGCTCTGACATACATATACGAGTACGAGAGCTGCCAGAACAGGCCGGAAAAGCTGCAGAAGTGAACGTTGATCGACGATCACGTGAGCGGAGCTTCAAGCACAAATCCATTCCGGGCCACAATCTCCTTACCACCGTCTGTCTCCATCGCGGATACGAACATCACAATGTGCCCTGGACTTTATTCTGGCTCCCCAGTGGCCGAGATGCTAGCTCATACCTTCTCCTCCGCTCTCGCGCTTGACTTCCTTGGCCCCAATTGGCCATCTGCCCGGATGCCAGACCGCCAAAATCCCCACCGCCACCACAATCGGCGCGAACTCCAGACTCCCAAAGAAAGCCTCGTGGCTGCTCAGATATCCGAATACGCCCTGACTAGTCTCTGCAAGCCGGAAGATGGTTCTCAAAAACACGAGGAAGCTGGACACGCCCAATGCTGCGATGAAGGGTCGGCCCTTGTAGTGATCCTTGGCCCCCGCAAAGATCCGTGAGACCGCATTGGTGAAGATGAAGTATGCGAACAAGGCTAAAAAGACGACAAAGCAGAAGGCCTGCACCGCGAGACCGGCGAGGAGGATGTTGTTGGCGGTCGTGGGATCCTGATGCCTGGACGTCTTGGTGCCGATCAGTGACGCTCCGGCAACTTGAATGATGGTCGTGACAGCATCGGCGGAGATGAAGAACCAGAGTATTGGCTTGGGTCTCAGGTGACTCCCTTCTCCCGCAGCGGCGTCATCGCGCCGCGTCTGATGGATTAGCTTTGTGAGGCAGACATAGATGCTGGCGGAGAGGAGGACGGGAGCCACGACGATGAAGAAGTACTGGACAATGAAGTAGATCTTGTTGTACGGATCATCGTGATAGGAGCGATAGCGGAAGGTGTATCCGATGATCTCCATAATGGTCGCGACGGCGAGCGGGATAAAGGACCAGACGTGGTAGCGGTAGATTTGCAGGATATGCACGAGGAGCAAGAAGGCGAAGAGGGCCATCCCTAGGATTGAGAGAGCTTGGGATGGAATGTAGCCGTAGATGATGATGTGGGCGTCGTTGGGTCCCATGGGATTGGGACGATTGGGCTCAATGTATCCACCATAATAGTCGTCCGACTTCATCGTGTCTAAGTCGTGAGTCTCGATCTCGAAAGCGCGCTCGGTAAATCTGGAAGATACCAGACTGATGGAGTCGTCTAGGGATGCCGTTCAGAATGGTGAGAGAGTTCGATTTGGTGATGTACACAAAGTAGACAACGGGAGGGGCATAGCTTTTAAACACGTAGCAGTCCTTCAGCGAGTGCATTGTGGACTGGTGGACGCGACGCATACGGAGTCAATTGTGTCCCCGAAGGTGTTTCGCCTCTCGTCACCCCAGTGCTCCGCCCCGGATATTGAGTTATGGCACCAGTATCACTATCGCAAACATTCAGAGAGATTGCAAAGAATCATGAACCAACGGGGCGCTACTGCTTAGCAAACTAATCTCAATACAGGTAATGGTCTACCATCGGAYAACGGCCGACTTCAAGCTCCGGGATCAATCACTCGCACATCTGGATTTTAACCAATTGAAGCTCGGCAGAAGACCATTGCTACAAATGTAGTAGCATTGTCATCGCCGTTGCAAACGTTGGAAATGGGTTCAGCGAGGACTGAGCGGAGAGCCTGCGACTGGGTCAGGACGTCTCTGCTGTTCTTGTCCGAATCACCATAAAGATGGAAGTCAGGCCCAAGGACCTCATTGCAACGATGGACTAAAAATTTCGAGCAACCCTTTACACTGAAGAAAATGAACGAGTGACTCTGAGAGGGCAATATTGCAAGCAGCGATATCACATCGAAAGCCATGGCCATCGAGGGAGTAGCCGCGGCAGCCGTTCCACATTGGCGAAAAGAGCCCGTCGGGGCGGCTCATAGTGATGAGATGGGCCGTACATAGTCTTCCCTGATGAGGTCGATGATGCACGATTATTGGGTGATCCAGTCGCGTCACATGATTTATGAAGCTACTGTCAATATTCTAGGCGGGCACCTCGAAGTCGAAAGCAAGCGTGTCTTCTGCGATTTCCTCTCTGATTCCATTTGTACTATCAGACGTCAACCTGATACCGCGAAACACCATGGTCATTGGTGGCTTACACCTGATGAGACGGATGAGGCCCGTACCCAGCCAAATATTCTTTGCCTTCCATGATCACCACAGTGCCCACATTGAAGCCTTTGGTTCTGTCGACCGCGGGCACATAGCTGGGGCCAGATTCAAAGCTGAGCAATCCTAGCTCAAGTTCTTCAGCTTCGAGGTTCCTCCAGCGTGCTATCGCAGAAATTTTCACCTGGTATTTGTCCGATCATAGCTTTCCCTGCCGCATCAAAKGCATTGACCCTTTCTTGGGCGATGCCGGGCTTGAGCTTCAGAAGGACTACTCCACCATCAGCGACCGGTCATGCTCACGAGATAGCAARTGCCAACGGACCGAGATGGTAGAGCTTCCTTGGTGCAGCCATAGGGAATGATTTGGGAGGCTGTATGAATGCTTGGTCTCCTTCCACTTGCAATCAGATCAAATCCCCCACGTTCACAATATCGTGTCAGGAAGATCAATCAATCGACAACTGCGGGGGCTTTCCCAGTCAGACTGACGTCATTGGGCCTATTCAAGCGTGTTCATTGCCCAGTCAATGTTCAATGTTCGATGTTCTTCCCATGCTTTTGAGCCTCTTTAAATTTCGTGTGCATCACTATCCAGGTTGTCTGCTGGGTGGTGTATCCATATTACCCGCCAGCTACTACATTGGCAATGCGCCAATCATCTGCTCTATGCGTCACACCTAGAGCGTGGCAAGCTTGGGCTTCCAAGCAGATATATCCACCTCCTTGCCATCCCGTAGCTGCTATGTTGACGGCGAAGCGATGAAGTCACCGATTGCCAGTGCCATCCAAAGCACGGGCTCACTGGCTGATCCCAGCTATAATAGCTCTGAAAAGCCTGGTGGCGGAGGGCCGAACAGGCGGACGGATAGCTGCCACCCAAACATCATAGCTTTTAGAGATGGGCATGCCGATGTCTCCCGTTTTAGAGATCGCCGTGCCTGTGGAAATCCAGTCCCTCGAGGTTCGGCAGCAGGCTCTTTTTCTGGCTGAATATATGATGGGAACCAAATCTCCTCTGTCCACCTCTTGTGCCGAAATATCCAATGCTATGCGCAATATTTTGACCCAAGTAAAAGACTTCCGTTCGATTCGAGTATGGCTCAGCCTGGACGGGAAAAGAATTGAGGCGGCAAAGGGGACACGAGGACCGTGGATTACAAGGTCTTCTGGCGTGATATCAGTATGGGAAGTAACAGCATTGAGGGGACATCACACATGCATGAAGATCATCCCGTGTCAAGTCGTTTGCGGATGATTAGGCCAGCAGCAGTAGGTATCATGGCAATGCTGAAAATCCACGTCGACTTTCGGATAGGCTCCACTGTCTGTTCTGACGCTTGTACTCATGGCCAGGCTTGGAGTACCGACGCTCTGGCTGTTGTCTTGTCACGACATGGAATCATAGTAGTATGGATCGGTTCGCAGACTCATTGAACAGTCGCCCGGCTTCAGAAGATAATAGATTGTTTGGGATAGATTGGAGGCTGAAGGTAGAAGAGGCTCATGGAGCCACAGAAGCAGTTGGACCATGAATTCGACGGAGGCCTCATTGACCGATCGACCAAGTCAATATGGGAGGAAGATGCAGCATCTGCGCATGGCTTGTTCTGGTCTTGTGCCCCCCTAATTGGTGATGCTCTTGCGAGACCTCTTCTGTTCCTCGCTCTTGTCTGATGCGCTGCCATTGAAATTTGCTCCAGTACACGCGACCGATCTTCATCACTGGCGACCGGTCTTTATCACTGGCGATACCGATTCGGTTGAGGCAGTAACAGGGCATGTCCAGAGCATCTAGCTGATGAGACACTGGCGACTACGCGAGACTCAGCAGGATGCATCGTAAAGGATGACAAGGGTCTTACTCTGGGAGGTCACACTGCTACCCATTGGCAAACCAGCGTTCGCAACCGCGTTTTCCTCCATCGCGCCAGGCCATCGGGTCCAGAAATTCACACAGGCAGCGTCATTCTTGCGAGCGTCGACATTGCCTTATCCGCCGTACTGAACCATCGACGCTGTGGCCGTGCTGGTATCCTGGTGAGTCGGGTGTCGGTGCCATCAGCATCAAAGGGCAGATGCCACTGCTGACACTCCTTAACATGAACCTGGAGGAAGAGGATCCAAATTCAGTCGCAGGATCACGACACGAGGAACAATTCCCCACCGCAAGAAAGACAAGCGAGTTTCGCGCGATGACAACAAGAACAAAATAACATTCTAATTCCATCGTTTTGTGGGACAACAACGCGATGTCGGCTGAGTTGCCAGAATCGGAGACGCTCGCCAAGACTCTGTCTTTCTGGGATTAGCGTTTGTCGTTTGTCTTTCCTCCGTCTTCAACACTTCCAGGCCATTTCTTGTCCTGGCCACACCGTTTTGAATCCTCGTACACTCGATAAAGAGCTGGAACTAGAAAGAGAATGCAGTCGCAATTCTTGGTAGCGGTAGCTTGGCTCCAGTTGGCGTGAACCTCAATCACTTCGATGAAAAGGTTGCATCTGAAACCAACTATGCGTGGAAATGGTTCTAGTGCGATGGGGAACCGGAATCAAGATCGAATATAGATACCATGGTGGCGAACCGTTGCCCTGACATTTAACACATTCTATGACTCACCTTGCATCGATCATAGCTGCAATCATCCACGTCTTGTGATACTCTTGTAATACCTCGAACCATGTCATCTGGTACATGAGGCGTTTTCCACGCCACAAAACTTCACAGCAACACTCACCATCAACTCCGTCGGCAATGGAGTCTACACTTGGTGGTAATACTGGCACTACAAATGATCCTACTGCAGAAGCATCTAAAATGCACCCTACACATGATACGCGGCCTCCGACATCCCTCGGCACCCTAGGCAAAGTGCCACGGGAGCTACGCAGCCAGATCTACCACGAGGTTTTCTCGCCCCATTGCTATCTCATGACTACGGATCCAGAAGCGTGTTTTACCAGACTCAACAACCTCAACATCCTCATGACTTCGCAAGCCGTCCGATCTGAAGCAATAGATGACCTCGCGAGCAAGACGTTTGCGCTTGGATGCCACATCCCTCACGAAAGGAAAAGACTTATCGAGAATGAAAAGGTTGATATACCGAACGCCATCCTGAGGAACGTGATCAAGCATCTGCGCCATATCCAGGTAACCCTCGATGCTCCATACCTGTGCGGATACGTAGATCGGGATAGCTATGGTTGGAACACCGCGATCCTCTCCACCTATTTCGACTGGCCTTCTATCGCACAAAACAATGACGCCCCAGCCACAAACCTTCTGCTTGCTCTGCCCAACATCCTTGCCAGAACTGCCGAGGATCGTCCCGGTGGAAATGCGACGATTGTTCTACAAGGATCTTACAATGAATTCCGATGCCCGCTCACAGAGCAAGGCGAGAAGGCTTTCAAGGATCTCGTCGCGGTGTTCAGAAGTTTTGAGACATTGAAGCTGCGAGCCGAGGCCGCAGTGGATGAGGCATGCAGGTCAACACCTTACTATTGTTTGAGCGCGAGGCTTCAGACTAAGGTTGCACGGGCATTTACACAGTACATAAACGTGCTCATAAAGAAAGCCACGGATGTTCTTGGGCCCAGGAAATGGACGAAAGACAAGCCGGATGATAGCAATGTACTGAGGTCCGGGACGGCGGAGTTCCATCCTCGGGCGTATCTTGCTCAAGCGCCACTGCCCAATCCGAAAACGAGAAGAAATAATCGGCGCAAGAAGTTGAAACAGAGGTTGAGAGAGGAGCGCAATGAAGTCATATGCCAGTAGATGCTCGGAGCGTCATATTTCGATTGACATAGCATTCAAGTAGCGGATCCTTCAACGGTAGGACGGAGTTCGACGGTACGATATATCAGCGCCTCATAGGTGCTTGTATCTCAGAGGATCGGTCGAAGCCGGAGGCCCAGGCCGCGAGGACACAGGAAAATGTATGGTTTTCAAGGGTCACTTTGAAAATCACATGCTTTGCAGTCTCATTTGATCTATCCGTCCGACTTCTTACATCTAAGTAAACAGCGCCTCCTTCTGCCTTTGTTCCACATCCCGAAAGAATCCTTTAATGAATGAATCCAATCTCCTTCCAAATATGAACATACTTCCTGACCACTTCCTCACTCACGGGTCCCACCGCAGCAAGCGTCTTCGAATGCTCGACGGCCTTCTTCGTATCCAGCACGAGCCCGCCACAGGACATGCGGAGATAATTGCTGTCCAGAAACTCCAGCAGCGTGGACGCCGGATTATTCTTCTGCGGTGCCTTTCGCACACGATCGACCCACTCGTCAAAGGGGATCAGGTTCGGGATCTTCAGAGCGTCGGAGAGAATGGCATTCATCTCACGCCACGGCTGACCGACGGGGTTCTCGATGTGGTAGRTCGGGTAGAGCGGATGGTCCGAGAGGATGATGTCGGACAGGCTGGCAGCGATGTCATTGACGGGGGTCCAGTAGACCTTGCCGCCCACATCGGGCAAGGCGTTCAGCGTCTGGGAAGACTTGATCAGGAAGCCAAAGTGCTCCATCGGATTCCAATATCCGCTTGTCTTGGAACCCGCGATTTGGCCCAGGCGAACGGCCGTGGTGCGGAAGCGATGCGGGTGCTTGTGGAGCGTTTCGTCGAGCATGCGTTCACATCCCCATTTGGCATCTCCGTAGCCGTTGGGTAGCACCGAGTCGATGCCGACTCTATCTTCTGGAACCATGGTTTTTTCGATGCCGTTGCCCAGGCCATGGTGCCCGACTACCCCAACAGACGATATCATCTGGAAGGTGAACTTGAACTCTGCTGTACGTCGGGATGCCACGTCGGATGCAAAGTCAACCAAATTTCGCATCACTTGGAACTGCGACTCGAAGCCGGCAAGTGCGCGCTTGGCACTCATCGGCCATGCGTTATGGATGAGGTGCGTGACGGACGACACGAGGCCCTCGTATTCGCTGCTTGAAAGGCCCAGCCTTGACTGGGAGCTATCAGTCTGGAAGACCATGAGCTTGGGCCTTATGGAGTCGAATGTTCGAATGCCCTTCTCCCTCATGGCTTT
>MSTJ01000234.1:0-23592 GCA_001956345.1 Ramalina peruviana | reverse complement strand
ATGCTGAAGCTGCAAGGGGTGGTCGTCTTCACATTCCACATTCTTGTCCTAGGACCCTTGCTTGCACACGTCTCCTCGCCATCGCCTCTTTGCCAAAATTACTTTCACTGTCCTACACCCACCTTGCACCCTCCCATATTGATCATGGCTGCGCCGGACGATGGCCCTCGGCTGGAGGCGAAACGCTATTGTCCACCGCCCCAGTCGCCACCCACCACAGCGCCGTCCTTCGGCACCCATCCCAACGAACCCTCCCACCCAAGCGACAAGCGTCTCACAGGCAAACGGCCCGATGGACACTCCATCAACAAACAGACCGAAATCTCCTTCAGCAGCGAGATCCGCAGCCCTCAGAAGTACTACCTGTCATCGAAAGGTCCAGCACCGGCACCACCACGATCCTTCACCACCACCACCACCACCGAAAACAACAACAGCAACAACAACAACAGCCTCCCGTCACGGCCACAGGCCCGTGACAATGACTTCGCCACCAAGGTCGACCCCGAGGGACGGATGAGAGTGACGCGCAACTACGAGGAGCAGTATCGGCAATGGACCCGGTCCCGGAGCGCCCACCTCACCCAGGAGGAGGAGGCCATCATGGGCTCGGCCCAGCCAAACGAGGAACGCATCGCCGCGCTGCACAAGCCGCGGCGGAGCTTTTCCCGCCGTAGCTTTCCCCGCCTGAGCAGGCTGTCGAGGTCGAAGTCGGAGCCCCGGCGGCGGTTGCCATTGGGGGAGGCGTCGTCGTCAGCGCGGGTGAGGGTGCGGCGCAGTGTGAGCGGGAAGCGGTTCAATGAGATTGTGCCCGAGGATCCACGGGGAACGACAGATGCCGCTACTGGTGATGGAGCGGAGGGTGAAGGTAGGGTTGGTCAAGGCAGGGGGGTGACGAGGGAAAGTATGGGGGAGCTCCGGTACGGGACTAGAGACCTCGTGAAGCATGCCTCGAAGTTTCAGGAAGCTCGGGAGGAGGAGAGCAGTATCAAGCGCGAGAAGTCGCAGAAGGAGAGTTCGAAGAAGGAGACCCGCAAGGTCTCGAAGGGATCGAAGAGCAAAAGTGCTGCTACCAACAAGGATGTAAGAACATCTCGTGATTTGCAGGAGCAGAGTGGACCCGGTCTAGTGCGGAAGATGTCGAGGAACTTTCGTAAAAAGCGAGACTCCGCGGCCAAAGTTTCACCCATACCACCACCGATTCTACCGCTTCCCGCCTCCGGGTCACTCCATGTTGGGTTGGAGAACATCGGGAGAGACGGATACGCTGTGGTCCAGGGCCCAACCAATCCACCAAGGAAATACATGCTGGACAAGATCTTGACCAGGAAGTCCTCCGAGCTTGAGAGGCTACCAGGTGCTCAACCACATGGGAGTACTTACAAGGGGGTGTTCGTGAAAAGCCCAGTAAGGTCAAGGGTTCCAAAGGAAGCCCACTTCGAGCATTCGAAATCAAGCAGTAATGCGACAGCGGAGACGCCAGCTTCCATAGATCTGCGCTCATCCTTGGACATGCTGACCATGGCTCAGCCACCGATGGAAGACTCCAGTATGGCGAGACCATCTTTGGAGGYACCGACGATAGCTAGGCCGTCTTTAGAGGTACCARGGGCRGYCGCCGGGCACTCGAAATCGCCCTCGATGGTATCCACAGGATCGAACATAGATGATAATCAGTCGGATGCATCTTCTGCAGTCTTGTCYCATGCCCAAAGTGTCTCCATCCAAAGAGGCATTCCKCAAGCGCCTCAGAGGCCGCGGCCCGAAACACCACCAATGTCGAATCCACCTCCAAACATCGCGTTGCCACCAGTGCCAGAGGGACAGACCGCCTCACAGATACCAAGACCCGTGGATACGATTTTCGAACAAGATCATGACAGTCCTGATCGTTCACCGACCAGAACAAAAGTCCCGTCAGAGAGATATACAGTCTTTCCAAAGAGTCCGACGAGAAAACCGGTAGGAGAAGCCAGGARGCCTGTGTCTCCGATCAARTCATCAAAGGATGAGAAATCAGATCGACTAGTCTCGAAGCCTTCAGTGAAGGTGAGGATCACGCAGARCTTTCCGGACCCAACCMCACCAGACAACTTCTCATCCGAGGAAAAGAAGGGGTCTGAGCCATGTGCAGACGCTGGTCCTTCTATGCCTGCTGAGTTACCAGCTGAGGGCACCTCACGTTCAAGGCCAGAACGGACGCGGAGCAAAAGAATCAAGGACCCCAGATACAGCCGCCGGCAAGCCGATCGCGACATGCCACCAATGCCTGACATCAAACCAGGTAGCACCCACCATGATCAGCTCTTACGCTTTTCGATGATCAAGCCGCCCGAACAGTATGCTCCTCTCGATGTCATTCGTGAGAATGCGAAGGAGCATCAAGACGTATCAGAAGGGAATCTTCAGCCAGCATCCGATGAGCAAGAGGGATCAAGCATCCATCTAGGCCTTTCTCCTGTCCTTCATCTGGATCAGCGGCCAGCCATTATCCCTTCCAAGTCAAGTGATGAGAAGGCCACGCATTTCGAGCCCATGAATGGAGACTTAGTCATTGGAAAGGTCCAGTCAACTCAACCTCTAGAAGGGGAGCATTCTCCTCGGCAAAAAGTAAATGGCGATAGACCTGCTACAAGACTGCTCGATTCCCCTCAGCTTGAGCCTGGTCATCTCCCAGATTCCGCACCACCCCAAATCACCAATGAATTAATGAAATCTATTTCATCCAGGTCGATTAGGGAAGAGGTGAATGGATTTGAAAGCCCAGAGGCCAAGATTCGCAGGCTGGAGAGCACGATTGAGACCCTGGTACGAATGCTCGCCCAGGGTGTCATTGCCAACGGAGCAAAAGGTGCGCGCGATGGTAAGAGTAAGGGCATCCCTTCGGATGCCAAATCTGGGGCACAGGCGCTGGTTACCGCCAATCATCAAGATGCTTCCTCCGCTCCATGGAATGGTTGTACCTCATAATGGTAATAGCAAAGTCTCCCATTGAACAGACTATGTGTCGAAAGGGCGGCTAGCTTTATTGGTTGATGAGTACTTGCACAGTGCGTCCAGGAGCTTGCTTTCGAGGGAGATGAGAGCGTGAATGGGTAAGAGTGATCAACACCAGCGATCAGTAATTTTAAATCCATAATGGGGCAGTGTTTCAACCGAAATGTCACTCGAGATGGTGTGGTTTCATATGCGTAGCCCCGTGACAGCGATTAGTCTATGATCTCCTATGCCTCACTCAAGTTGGGTAAGGGCATGGAACCATCACGGTGGAATCTCTTTACCTTCCCAGTCCCAACATTTGCCCCTACCTGATAGACCAACGTGCTTGACCACCTCACAGAGTCGCTCTGCGGCAAATTCAGGGGTGAACAATTTTTCTTCTGGCGTGCTACCCCAGAACTCTTCGCTCAGACCTGTCTTCACTGTTCCCGGATGCAAAGACATGCACATAGCATTATCGCCACATCTTTGCTTCAGGAAAATGTCGACGCTTTTCGCAATGGAATTGACTGCAGCTTTGCTAGCTCTATAGGAATACCACCCGCCAAGGGCGTTGTCTGAGATACTCCCGACTCGAGCAGACATGAGAGCCAAACATGCGGCTGCCGGTAGAGAGTCTATGGCTTCAAGTTTGCTTGATTTGCGAGGTAAGAGAGGCGAAAGATGCTTTGTTAGAAGTAATGGGCCGAGTGCATTTACTCGAAACGTTGTGAGGGCGTCCTCGTAATTGATTTGCATTGGAGCCTTCTCAGGATGAAGTATGCCAGGGATGCAAAAGGCGAGACGGAGGTAGGAATCTGCAAAGCGAGACTTGCAATGATCGACTGCCCTCGAGACGCTGGACTCACTCAGAACGTCTAATTGTAGGACGTCGAGTCTTTCCTTGTCAACCTGCAGGCCTTTGAGAATGTCGCTCTTGACTTGGTCCATATTCGTCCGAGCTGTGGCGACGACAGGGAGGTTGGTCTTTGTCAAAAGTCTCTTGGCCAATTGCAAACCAATCCCACGAGACGCGGGAGATACAAATACCCAAGGTTTTGCCATACTGAGAAAGGAGAATAATATGCAGCGTTTGGAAAATTATGAGTATAGACGAAAGCAGAAATTAAAAATTTCCAAGAAAGGTCAGGTGGTAGAGAGGATGAGAAAATCAAAAGTAATACTACCCTTGACAGACCACAAAGTCCAGACTTTGAAATCGATTCAGAGTGTAGTTGCGTCTGTTAAGGATCTCAGTCATCTCACAATGCAGGCTGGGCAGAGTCAAGATCCGAGCTGTGGCTGTGCCCGCTAACAAGTAATCTCTTGGCATTACGATTCACCACATCGACATCCTGCGTACATCATGAGTAAATTTGTTGTCTTCGCAGACGACTCCGAAGCCGAGGAGCACACCGTCGACCTTTCTTACTCATAAATCAATTGAGAGTTTCGCGTTGCAAATGGTCAATGCCCTGGCCAGCAATTACCCAGGCATAGCTTTCCCTATACCCTAGTCGAATGGTGTCTACCTGTTCCATCTCCAATCTGAAATGCTGTATCCCCAACTTGGAACGAGATCAGATCCTTCCCTGGCGAGCTTTCTGTGAAGATCAAGATGCCTTCGGTGCTTTCAGATGCGGACAAGGAGACAGTGAAAAGGACGGTTCCAAAGCCAGCCAACAAGATCCACGCTGTTGCCGTTGTTCGTCTCTACGTAGCCTATCCTGATAGGCAAAGATGGACGTCCACGGGGTTGCAAGGGGCAGCTGTGCTGGCTAATGATCTTGTTGGGAATACCTACTGGATCAAATTAGTTGACATATCTGTTCGTCATTTCCTCTTACTGGGAGCCATCTTGCACGACGTCTAACGTTTCGCAGGGATCAAATCGCGGCGTCATCTGGGACCAAGAGATATATGAACAATTCTACTACAATCAGGACAGAACCTTTTTCCACTCCTTTGAACTGGAGGATTGTCTTGCTGGCTTGTCTTTCGTCAGCGAGAAAGAGGCAAAACAATTCAAGAAGAAAGTGGATGATCGCGAAAAGAATGCAAGTAAAGAGACCAAGGCCACTCTTTTCCAGGGCGCAGGTGGCCAGCCGCCGAGTGCAAATCATTCCACTGGCAAGTCCCACAGCAGGTTCGGACTCGGCAGCCTACTACACGGTAGTAGCAGCCAGCGACATTCATCCGCCCCTCAGGTAGCTCCACCACAGCCAGTCTCCATCATACCTCCTCGGGAGACTCCGACCAGCCAAGCTCGAAAGAGTCCCAACCGAGATAGAGCGTCCTCGCTCGATACCGTCGATCCGTCATGGAGAGGCATTCTGGGAGAGTTGCTGGAGATGGGTATCACGGAGGACCAGATAGAGCAGAACCAGGACTTCATCAAGGATTACATTGAACAACGGAAAGCCAGTGGTCCTCCTATCCAAGACGCGAGCAATGCCACAACGAACGGCTCTAACGGCCACGCCCGAGCCAAAGCTCCAATACCCCCTGCACCGCCATCTGTCAGTCCGCAGAATACGGGTAGCACCAGCTCGTCTCGACGAGGCCCAGCCCCAGCGCCTCCTCAACCTCGGAGAAGCCGTCAGGATCCTCAAAACCTTTCCTCCTCTTCTAACATCGAACCCTCATCCCCCGTACAAGAACGTACCCCGTCACCCCCGCGTCAGCAATACCAATTTAAGGCTCCTCCACCCTTGGCGGATGCTGGCAAGTTTGCAAATGCTGCACCAAGTCTGCCGAGAAGGTCGAGAGCAGTTTCCAACGTTGCCAACCCTGGTCCTCCGCCACCACCACGACCCCCAAAGACACCCATGGAAGACGAGGACGAGCCTAGGCACAAGTTCGGAGTACCGCCACCGTTTCAAGCAGAAAGGACTCCGAATGCATTACCACCTGCACCTCCAGCAAGAGCTCCTCTACCCTCGTCTCCAAGGCCGAGAGACATCAGCCACGGGCACAGCGTACCGCCTGCAGCTGTCGCTCCGCCACCACTTCCTCCAAAGACACCCTCTGCTCCTGCCGGAGGTCCACCGCCGCCGCCGCCCGCAAGAGGCACTGCCGCGCCTCCTCCCCCTCCTCTACCATCTGCGCCGCGGCCTGTCCCTAGTGCGCCCTCATCTGCTGGACCACCCCCTCCTCCACCACCAATGCCAAATTCTGGACCGCCCCCTCCTCCACCACTGCCAAATTCTGGGCCACCTCCTCCTCCACCTTTGCCCTCCGGTGGCGGCCCTCCCGCACCCCCTCTTCCACCAGGCCGCGACTCGGCCAACGCGCCGCCTCTACCAAAGGTCACAGGCGGGAAAGAAGACGTGCTAGCCTCTATCCGTGCCACCGGTGGTATTGGGAGCGGCGCACTGAAAAAGGTAAGCGACAAGGACAAACGAGACCGAAGCGCAGCGGCGGTCCCGGGATCCGAGCCAAGCGCGCCTGTGGGAGGTGCTCCACCCGCGCCATCCGGGGGCGGAGGGTTGGGCGACGCTCTTGCTGCAGCACTTAGTAAAAGGAACAAGAAAGTCAGCGCAAGTGGTAAGTTGCACCATCAAGTCCTTATGGGTCTGTACTCTTCACTAACGAAACTAATAGACGATGAAGATGATGACGACGATGACTGGGATAGCGACCCGAAACCAAAGCGTAGATGAACGACCTTGGACTTTCTTCATTCTGTAGTATGCTTGCCTGGGTTCAGCGAAGGCGTAGGGAGCTTGTAGAATAGATATATGTTAGTGGGTGCTCGAGCCTCTGTTATCATTGCTGTCTACAAACCACTTTGCGCGTACCGATGGCAAGTATCATGGCATTGGTCCCGCTTTGGAATCGATTTTCATATTTTCTCGTGAAACTACTAAAGAAGGCGAGCCGTACCGAGGGTAACTAGCTAGTAGAATGACTTGATCACGCTGGAGATCGAAGTCGAATGGTGTAAGTCTGATTGWTRATWAATCTCCCTGTATCCTTTTCGAAAGTTTCAGTTCTGGCAGTGAAGACGTCCTATGTCTTGGGTCCAGTCCAGCCCACTTCATCTTCATATCTCACCATTCTTATTCTTAGTGTGGTTGAAGCAAAAAGACCCTTCATGTCCATCTTCACACGTCACGGACAAGCCATCACTCGACGCTGAACTCTTCGTCCATTCCATGAGTCGCGCCATCCCGTCAAAGAAACGTCGAGATTCACAAAGCAGCGCCTCTGATATTTTGTCCTTTGACATCCCCAATCTTGGCATCATCCACCAATCATCCCGTCGTAGTGACCGTCCTAAGGCTGGATCCCTTTGATCCGCAGCGTTGAAACTCGGAGAGGTCTAATTAAGCTCATCAGATCAAATCTTGCCGTCGCCCAAACCGCGCAATCCTGTGCACTTTCTGCCCGTAAGGAGTCAGTGATTCAGGGTGGTTCATGATATCAAGATGATTTCTGATCGGCATGAGTTCTTGTCGTGTGACCCTCCTCATCCTCTTGGAGTACGACAGTGTAGGTAGCGGTTGGGCTGATGACGGAGTTGATGAGTGGTTGTGCGGTTCAGGGATCATACCAGCGTGAGTCTCCGTTTCCTGGAAATTGGCGGTGAAGGCGGCATCTGTCTTCGGTCTATACGCTCGAATTGGGATGTTTTCGACCTGGATCCGAGCAAGCCCGTCGGTTCTGCAGCATTAGCAGGTGCTACAGTATGCAGACTTGCTCTGGATGGTGAGTCATGATATTCATATTGAATCTAGAACATCTATGTCTATGACAATCCATGTCTACTCGTCTATTTACATTTCAACAATTATGCAGTACGCTAAGCTCCCCCTCTCCCTACTTTCCCCAAGGCTTCTCTCTGGACCTGTCCTAGTCTGGTCCGGGGGAACGCCATCTCTTCGTTCCCCGTCTTGCACACTGGCGGTGGGACAAGAAACCCAATGTCGACCATGTAACCCAGGTAAGCTTGAACAGTATCCTGCGTGACTGTTGCATCGGCACGCGACTTCTCAGTCCCCAGCAGCGCTTGCACATTGCCATCATCCAATTCCTTTGACGAGCTTTCCACAGGCAGATCCTTCATCACCCAGTCGAACAGCGGCAGGAGTGCGTGCGGTTCCTGGTCGTCCGAGCTTTCTGAAACGTACGCTTCTAGCCTGGACTGCCATTCGTCGTAGGGGGCTTTGGGACACTCGTAGCCGCATTTCTCAAGCGTCGACAGGAACGTGTGGAAGGGAAGTCGTGGGTGAGGTGTCACTTGGTAAACGGTGACCCCTTCCAGCTCGCTCTGCAGGCTTGCGGTCGCTACCACATTCGCGCAGTGGGCTACTGGCACGAGATTGATTGAGCTGGGACCCAAGTCAGGATAGCACGACAGCTGGACGCTCCCCTTCAGGATGCGGAGAAGAAAGTCGTCTGTTGGACCGATGCCCGTATCAGGATTACCTGTGATGTAGCCAGGGCGGACGATAGCGCCTCGCAGGTCCCTTTTGCCAGCTTCCCGAATCAGACGTTCCGATACAAATTTGGTCTGGCCGTAGCCGTTGGAAAGACCTGTGCGACTGCGGGAAAGATCGTCCGATTCATGGATGGGCGCAGCTGCCTCATAAGCTCCAGAGTCTAAGACTGCGGTGGTCGAGACGAAAGTGAGATGCTTTGGTTTCCCTATGCTACAAAGAGCAAGAAGAGACAGGGTGGAGAGGACATTGGTAGGCTTGAGGTTTTGATAGTCGCGGATCCAATGTACAACGGCCGCGTTGTGTATGACGACATCTACCGTATTCTCGAGTCCAGTATAGACGTCTGGACTCAAGCCCAGTCTTTCTTTGGAGAGATCCGCAGGCACACACTCTATCCGAGATGTCCAGGATTCCTGCCACGTACTGAACGCTACACAGGAGTTCTTCACCCGATCGAGCCCATTCTCAGGCGACGATGCTCGCACGAGGGCTACTATCTTGCAGTCCAGTCTGCGGTTCAGGAGGTGTGTCAAGATTGAAACTCCGAGAAATCCTGTTGCTCCAGTCAATAGGAAAATATTTGGTCGGATCGGGCCAGAGGGGAAGTGTTTTGGCAGAGCATCCGAAATCATAGCCTCCGCGTCAGCATCATAATCGCATTCCTCGTTGCCAGTCCTATCCTGGGAAATCTTTGAATCCTTCGCATTCTCAACTGCTTCCGCGAATTCTTGGAGAGTAGGGTGCCCAAAAAGTGTCGTTACTATCAACCTGACCTGGGCTTTGTTCTTCATGTCAAGAAGCACACCCTGGGCAATGAGGCTGTTGCCACCTAGATTTTCGAAGAAATCATCGTCAAGATTTATTGTACCAGGAGTCATTCGGAGTCGAGAGGCCCAAGACCTTTCAACGATCTCCTCAATGTGGGTGAAGGTCCTCTCTTTCTTTTTGGCTGCAGCAGCAGCTGCAATAAGGTCCGCCTCGTCCGGGTATGGCAGGGCCTTCCTGTCTATCTTATAATTTGGAGTCACTGGCATGGCCTTGAGAGGGATAAAGACTGTTGGAACGGCATAAGATGGCAACTTCCTCTTCAATGCGGCCCGGGCATCGTCTCCAAGAGCACGAAATTGTAAGAGCATTCCAAGCATGCTGTCATCGCCCAAGTCACCCTCTACGCCTCTTTCTTTTGCCCATGCTGGCCACTTAGCCATGTCGACCACGTAATACGATACGAGCGTCGGCTCCTCGTACTTGTCCCTCCGGACGAGAGTCACATTTTCTCTGACAAGAGGATGCTTTGAGAGATGCGTATCAATCTCACCAAGCTCTATACGAAAGCCGCGGATTTTGACCTGATTGTCAGCACGACCTGTGCACTCCGCGTCTCCGGTCTCCATATAGCGCCCTAGATCGCCTGAGCGGTACAATCGATCTCGAGGGCCCTTCCAAAACGCTCGCCAAGGCTGCGCCTCTGCGTTCTCAGACTTTGACAATTCTTTTTCCTTTTCCTGCCACGTACCAGGATCCGACAAGAAGAAGTTCGGTATGAATTTGGTTTTATTGAGGTCATCTGAACCAAGGTAACCCTCAGCTAATCCTCCTGCTCGAATGAAGATCTCTCCGACCTCGCCGATGTCGCACAGCTTTGGCTGACCTTTCTCCAGAGACGCACGATCTACAACAAGCACCTGGACATCCTTCATCCCTCGTCCCGCTGGGATTACGGGCGGCATTTGGCTCAAGAAGTTGGGCTCTTCATTTTGGGAAGGGTTCTCAAAATAGGAAACCGCCCGTTGTGTCTCAGTAGTACCAAACATGTTCACAACGCGGCAATTCGGTGCCAGTCTTTGTAGGCTGTGGCAATCGCGTGTCATCAGCACATCACCAACGAAAAACGCACGATGGAGGGATGGAAATTTGGCCTTGGCCCCACCAACTAAGATCTGCCCCATTGCAGGCGTTAGATGGGTGACCGTTGCTTGGTGTTGTCGCATCCATTCTGCAAGCCTCTCATGCTGGATATCCTCTTTAGCGGGAATGAGAAGCTGGGCGCCTAGAAACATTGGTGTGAAGCAGTCTCTTTGGATTGGATCATGCGCGATGCCACTCAACATCGTGAATCGATCATTTTCTGTCAAGTTGAACGTGCGGGCCATCCAAGGTTGGTAGTACGTAAGAGAGTAATGGCGACCTTGGACACCTTTTGGCCTCCCCTCAGAACCTGACGTAAAGCTGAGAGTAGGCTGGGAGTCGGGTCCGACGATTATATTCGGATACTCAGCTCCCCGACTGCCCTGCTCGAATAAACAGTCATCTTTTCCTTCTCCAAGGGAGCCGCCCCTAAGACTACCATTGTCCAAAAGCTCCAGTGCGGGGATCTCGGCCTTCAAAGCAAGACTGTCATCTATGAATGATCGGACCTGAGAGGTAATCTTGCCATCTTCACGCGACGCCTTATCAATCACAATCAGACCCTTCGGCTGTGCAACATCAAGATATATGCATTGCCTATCGCTTGGGTAGGCAGGATCAATCACACTGAAAGCAGCACCGCTCTTCAAAACGCCTATCATTATTCAACCTTGAGTCATGAAGTTTCACGGTCGGGACTGACCAATTATTGCAACCACGAGGTCGACGCCTCTGTAGGCGTATATCATCACTACATCACCGCGCTTAATACCGCGCTGTATCAGATGGTGGGCCAAGATATTCGAGGCATGGTGTATTTGTTGGTAAGTAAACTGCCGCCGCCGGACCGTCCGTGACTCAGTTTCAATGACAAAAGGTCGATCAGGGTGGTTATCTGCATTGCGTGCAAAAATATCATGAATGGCCCCCTGAAAATCAGAGAAATGTAAGTCGGCTATGGGATCGGGGCGCAGATCTATGGCCATGATTTGTTCCAAGCTTTAGAATATAAATACAATCTTGTCGAAAGAAAAACAGAGATTCGTCTCGACAAGTAAACCTTGCTGGACAATTTTTCTGATATTAGAAATGTCTTTTGGAGAAAGCTCGACAAGCTGCAAAATACAAATTTCTCATACAAAGGTCTGGTAAGAAAATGCAACCAAGTCTTGATATAATTCTGTAGAGATCCCTTTGAATGTGGGCATGTTGACTTTGTTTTTCCAAAGCGAGGAGAGATCTCATCATCTCCCTCGTCCCCTGGAAAGCGGTAGGGTTAGATCTAGGGCTGCAAGGTGCGCAGTCACGTGACATAAAATTTTTAGCGGCCTTTGAAGCTTCACCATCGACTGAGGGACGTCATCCGGAGACCCTCAAGACGAAATTCGTCTTTCAAATATCAGGACTGAGATGCAACGATCTCTCAGCCCATCTAGTGCTCCATCTAGTTCGCTCCTACGCTTTCTGAGAAGTAGAATCGAGGAACCTGCGTTCTTTTTCAGCGCTACTACGACCCTTTCAGATAGTTGCTCCGGGCACTCCTCTAGCAGTATCAAGAGAAAAGCTGGCAGGGCCCCCAGAGACGGAGAGACTCATTCACATGTACAAGCTCGAAAGCATCATGGATCTTCCACAGCTGTAATAGAATATTCCGTCAAGCACTGCCAAATAGCCACGCATCACAGCAACCTCCTCGGCGGCTGGTCGACCAACAAATCACCTCGCCTGTACAACGGGCAGCGCTGGCCTTCGCAAAGCTACTGTCAACCATTGCAGTACATTCTCAAGCGATCATTATGGTGGAGAAGCCGTGGCCGACGACCAGACGCTGACGCAAAAGCTCGTGAACTGCCCCCCTTACCAAGCTTTCTTGACGATACGGGTGGAACGACGTTAGGTCGGACAAAGGCTGCAAAGCCTGGAAGCGAGCTCAAGCTACGGTGTACAGAGATCGACAAGAATGGAAACGTCATTACGGTCAATGGGGAGTTCAAGAAGAGTGAGCTTATCGCCAAAGTATGGACTACACTTCCACTCAAACTCTTGTCCCATCCTTTTTACCAAGTCTAGCTGACATACTTGCGTAGTATGGACTGCTTCCACGTGATTTAAGGAAGATTGATTCATCACTGCTTCCGCACATCCTAGTACGACCATCGGCAATACTCATAAATCTGTTACATCTTCGCGTCTTGATCAAGCATGATTGCGTACTGGTGCTCGACGCCTATGGATCTACAGACTCATTCGCACAATCACAATTCATGTACGACCTCTCCGGCAAATTGAGCCAGAAAGACTCGCGACAAGCCGGCAATCTGCCGTATGAGTTTCGAGCCCTGGAAGCAGTACTCATCAGCGTCACGACTGGACTGGAAGGAGAGTTCGAGGTGGTATCTGAGCCTGTTGTGCGTGTGCTAAGGGAGCTTGAAGAGGACATCGATAGGGATAAGCTTCGCCACTTGCTCATATACTCAAAGAGGCTGGGAACATTCGAACAAAAAGCGAGACTAGTACGGGACGCAATCGACGATCTACTCGAGGCGGACGATGATCTGGTGACAATGTACCTCACGGAACGGTCCCAAGGCAAAGTCCGAGAGGAGGATGATCATACGGAGGTCGAGATGCTTCTCGAGTCATACCACAAGGTTTGTGATGAAATTGTTCAGGTCAGTGGCAACCTCGTCAGCAACATTCGGAATACAGAGGAAATCATTCGAGCTATCCTTGACGCCAACCGAAACTCTTTGATCATGCTGGATCTCAAATTTTCCATTGGCACGCTCGGCATCGGCTCCGGAGCTTTCGTTGCGTCCCTATATGGGATGAATCTCAAGAACTTCATTGAAGAAACTGATCTGGGCTTCCTTGGCGTCTCGGGAGGGTCTTTCCTCTTTGCTCTGCTTGTGTGCGCCTATGGCTTGAAGAAGCTAAGCAAGGTACAGAGAGTCAGTATGTGGGGTGAGCGAGGTCGAGGGCAGAGAGGCAGTTGGAGGGATGTCAGCTCTCCCCGAATGTCGAGGATCGAGGAGGAAGCTCGGAAAGAGAGGGCCGAACGATTGAAGCAACTGTCTGGCATTCCCAGCCCTGCAGAGCTTGGTGACCGCCGAAACGCCGCAGCGCTTCCACCTGTGGTGAAGACTACCAGCTGAGAGCGCGCCCGAAGAGATCTTTAGACTAATAGGAAGAAACCTCTCATGTTTGCCGGATAGCCCGTGGGAGTTACGGGCAAACATATGGTATGTATTTTAATAGAACGATACCCACCTCTATCAGCATCTGCAAATTCATGGACACTTCGTCCCAATTCGCTAATTGCTTCCCGGATTACTCTCTTAGCAACTGGTCTTAGGCCTTGATACTCGGTTCCGTTCTGCGCATGATCTCGGTTGGGAGAAGTGGTTTGCACTTCTGTCTTCGTTTGTTGTGTACTATTCTATCTGCTGTTAAGATTAGGCTACAACAGGTCCTGCCTTCCAGAAGTTACGAGCAGAACATCCAAGAAGCAACGATGTGTTGCATGGTTTGCCAAGCGTCCAGCTTCACGCAGGATACCCTTGCGTTCCCATTTATAGTGAACACAATCACCGAAGGCATARTTATTAGTGTGTTGAATTCAACTTAGTGTCGTGCTTCATTGTAAATATTTCACTATCAAACACGGTGGCGTAGCTTGTGTCCCGCGTCGTACGCCTGCTTCATACGACACCTGTGAATGGCATATCTTACATATACTCGATCCCGCGACTCCAACGTGGCAGGATTTCTTTCTTGATCACCAACAGCGGAATCCTCCAAGTCACTCTCGTAGCTTCCACGTTGTTGGGCTTTGCTTTCTGCGTCCAGAGCAAAGAGGTCCTCCCAACCGTACCTAGTCTCTCACCCTTGACAAGGTGCTCGCTAATCGTCCCGAGCAGACTTTTCTCTAGGCCGACCTGCAATGTCGGCGTACCCAAGTGTACCAAACAACATATCAAGGGTTGAGAGGTCTCAGTGGACAGAGGAGATGAACCCATTTCGAGTTGGAGAGGCAGCCAGGCGGCATCTGGGGGCCCATCAGCAGCATAGAACGCCAGTCGCACCCCAATTCCAAGCAGCGCCATCACAGCCCTCAAATTCGTACGAGCCGTTCTGCTTTCAGCCTTACCCCCTTACATCATATACGCCGATGACGCGCCCGATGCACCCAGCTCCGCTGATACCGAAAGGCTATGCAGAGCTTCCGACCTCGGAGGCATCAATGCCTGCTCAAGCATACGGTGCTTGTCCAGAGCCTCATCCGCAGAGCCAACGGCAGATTCCCAGATCATTGTGGCCTGGGTACGAGCCACTTCCTCAAGTTTGTGATACACCACCGGTCACGCAACCCTTGAGGAGATCCGCGAGAAATAAGGCATTCGCACCCCGATCCAACCAGCATGAGGACCCACAAGCCCAATCCAGAAAGCCGAACGGCCAGCTGACACCGGCCGAGCGAATGCAAGGATTAAGGGCTCCTTCGCAGGCTCCGGCATCGCGAAGAGAAGGGTCGGGAGCCAAGATAGCTGAACAGAGTCGTCAAGCCTTGGAGCTGGAGACAATCAATAATGGGAAAAACCTGGGCCGGGCGTGGCAGGCCTCAAGGAATAAAGGCGAAATGACGGATCCGAGGGTGACTATCAGCAACATCCACAAAGCTAACGAAAGGATTCTGGTGTGGCTCGAAAAGGTGGAGGGGGAAATCTTTGAACTAAGCGGTGATGCTGTTGATGGGAGCAGATAGCCCAGGTATGCCAATCCTGGGTTTTGGGTCAGTCCTCCGGTCTTCGATCACCGACCATTTCATGCATAGTTGTTTGCAAAGGTATCCGAGAAATCAAGGAGTATTCAAGGCACAGCTCGGCTTCCAGTCCGCTTCACGAGGTCATCAATGATCAAGCCGGCTTGCTGGTAGATATCTGGATATTTGGTCACTACCACGCTCTCCAGGAGCTGGACTCTGATAGAACCGCATAGATCTTCATCTTTGTTCTTTGACCGATTGGCGTGCTCTGATTGTCGAGCAACTGAACTCGTGTCATCGATCTTAGACGGAACCCATTGTTTCCCAATGCGTCTGCCCTGTCTATCGAAGCCTTTCTCCTTCAATTGTTTCGTGAGAGCCTGATCCACCCGTCGTTTGGCCCAGCTTCGAACAGTCCTCTGCCATTTCTTGGCGATACCGTTTGCTGCCACCTCAATCTGCAGACCTTCCTGCTTCCATTGCTGTCGGCGATCAAGGAGATCATTGTAACGTCGTTTCACGCGCGGGTAGAGCACGTGCGAACGGTCCTGTAGGATGTAGTGACAAATGCTGGAGCGAGTGTGGTATGGCGAGATGAAACATCGACACCAGCTGATGCTACTGAGATCGCGCGACAATTGCATTACATTCCCGACCTGAAGTGCATGACCGTCGTGATTTCCAGACCCTGGAGCGTAGTACCTGGAAGTTTGAATGATGAGCGGCATCTCACGGGCCCCTCTGGGGCCTAGGCTGGGATGTGGCAGCAGCGGGCATTCCCGCCCCGCCACAAATGACTCGCTTGCCACCTGCATCCCGCTGACTTTGCCCCGCCAACTCCCTCTCCAGACACAAAACGATACTTTCGACACCATACATCCTACCAACCTCCATCTCCAAGAACCACGAGATTATTGGTTCTAGTCACAGACTCCAAGAAGCATCATGCCCAAGAACAAGGGGAAGGTATGGATCTCATGTTGCCCCACCTGGCTCAGCGCTTCAGTCCCACATGCTTACCATCCAAATCTAGGGAGGGAAAAACAGGCGTCGAGGAAAGAATGAGAATGACAACGAGAAGCGAGAACTGACATTCAAGGAAGAGGGACAAGGTACGTGAACAGCCAAACCAGGATAGGCGCTCTTGTTTGAGCATTCGAACATCCGCACCCCCACTTCCCATAGATGTCATTTGCGTTCTAGGGATCGTTTTGCTGACTGTGAGTATGATGATAGAATATGCCCAAGTCGTCAAGATGTTGGGGAACGGTCGTCTAGAGGCTCTGTGCTTTGACGGTGAAAAGCGGCTCGCCCACATCCGAGGCAAATTACGGAAGAAAGTCTGGATCAATCAGGGCGACATCATATTACTTTCTCTACGAGACTACCAGGATGAAAAGGGGGATGTCATACTCAAATACAACGCCGATGAAGCTCGAAGTCTGAAGGCGTACGGGGAGCTGCCCGAGACGGCCAAGATCAACGAAACAGACACGTACGGGCCTCCTACTGCTGCGAATCGAATGAATTCTGTCACTGACACTACCACAGGTATGGACATGAGGGTGTGGATGATAACGTGGAGTTCGACGAGGATAGGGACAACAGCAGCGACGACAAGGATGTTGATGTCGATGAGATCTGATGGGTCTGGCTTGGTTCCGGAAGTATGGATCCGGGTTGCTACGACTATTTGGCGTTTTTGTGCACGGGTGGGTGGTAGTCAGAAAAAGTCTGGAATGGCTACTTGATGACTCCAATAAGTGGTGACCAGGCACATCGTACAGGTTGATGCCACTATGACGTCTGTGAAAGGGTCATATTCCTGTACTGTAGTTCTCAACGAGCTAATTCCAATGCCGCTATGATATCGAAAAGGCAATCACCATCAATTTAGAATATGATGATCAAATGCAAACATAGCGCCACAATGAGAGCCGGTGCCTGCTATTTTTCGAGYCCTCCATTGATTTTCCTCCTTCAAAGCCTTCCCCGATAATGCCCGCACCGAATGGGTCGAGTCCAGTCAAACTTTCCCTACCCCTAGTAAGGTCTGCAGATGCAATGTGATTTGCAGATGGCTGAATCGTAGTAGGAGTACCAGCAAGATCTCTACAAGGAGCTTAACATTGAGGATGAGCTCGTCATCCTTGCCCGTGGTCTCGGACTGCTTCGCATCGTCACCAACCTCCTCCATTCCTTTGACGCGGCCGGCAACAACCTTGTCGTCATCGTCGGTGCAGATGACAGGGAAAATGGTTGGATCGGAGAGGCTCTGGCTGAGCAGGCCGCTATCAGTCGGAGCTCTGCTGCCAGAGGGTTGAGCCAGGTCAACACGGATGCAATGAGTGTTGGCACAAGGTCTGCTTTGCAGCATGACTACATTTATGCTGATGGCTGATCGAGGCCAAGGGAAAAGATGTATATGAAAGGAGGCATATTCAGCATTACTTCAAGGATCTTGGTCGTCGATCTACTGTCTAGTACGCATTATCTACTTCAGTCCCAGGACGATAGCTAAACATCCAGGACTGTTGAACCCAGAGACCGTGACTGGACTGATTGTACTACATTCAGAGAGGTGCCACGCTTCCTACGAGGGTACTGAAACGGCGCTCACGGTATGCTAGGATCGTGGCAACATCCATTGAAGCATTCATTATCCGTATATATCGTCAGATGAACAAGGGGGGCTTCCTGAAAGCTTTCTCTGATAATCCAGAGCCTTTCACTGGAGGTTTCGCCCCGCTCAGTACCATGATGCGCAACCTGTTCCTGCGGAAACCTTCACTGTGGCCGCGCTTTCATGTCACAGTGGCCAAATCACTGGAAGGACGAAAGAAAGCGGAGGTCATCGAGCTGGAAGTGCCCATGACGGACGCGATGCGTGACATCCAGAATGCTATCCTCGAGTGTGTAGAAGTGAGTATCGGCGATCTGAGGCGTACAGATACGGGCATTGAGCTGGATGATTGGACCCTTGACAGTGCCTTGCACAAGTCCTTTGATGTGATTGTGAGAAGACAGCTCGATGCAGTCTGGCACCGCGTCAGCTATCGTACCCGCCAAATCGTTAATGATCTCACCGTCCTTCGAAGTATCCTGCAGTAAGTGATCCGGTAAACTCTAAAGGGCTGTTGTTGAGTATCGCGCAGTGCTCTCCTCACGTACGATTGCGTCTCTTTCAATAAATATCTTGACACTATCCTTGCTGCGCATCAACCACCGCCAGGCTCAAACCGGCAGAACCAGTCCCCATGGTTATTTCTGGATGCTGCAAACATCATTTTCGAGACGGCCAAGCGGCGTGTGTATACAGGAAAGACTGTTGAGACGGAAGTTCCAGAGAACGCATCCAAGCTGCCCGACTCCCTACGGCCAGTGCTGGAAGAACAACCCAAGTGGGCCGTCTTGGCGGAAGTGCTTGATGAGATAGACCGCGATGCTTATCTCAACCCAGGACTTCGGGATGACTCTAATGGAACAGTACTTATCATGTGCTCGGATCAGAGCACCTGCCGTCAGTTGAGAGAGTACCTTCAAAACATGAAGACTCAGGTGCAGCGGAAGCCTGGAGACGAAGCAGAGGAGGAGACTGAAGCTAAGCCTTCGGCTGAATTCATGATGAGGAGAAAGTTGTGGAGGTACTTTGGCTGGAAGAAGGCTTTTGCTCGGGTCAGCGCGCATTTATTTGCTGAACAGCAGAAGGCTTTGGAAGGATTCACCTCGGTAAGTGATAAGCAAGGTACCAATGGATACCGCGGAAAGGGGCCACCAAACAAAAGGCGTCGTGTCCGTGGAGGCTCAACGGCAACGGCAGGTGGTGGGAGACCTGTCAACGGCAGTATGCAGGTTGCTGAAGACAAAGAGTCTCAGGTCGCTTCCCTCATGGCGGACATTGAACCCAATGGAGACGAAGCAAACCCTAAGAATGACGCCGCCGTTGATGACCTTGAGGACTTGGAAGACTACTTTGAGCTGTTCGAGATGAACGATCTGGTCGTGGTGCATCCATACGATGGTGATATGGACGAGCACGTCCTTGAAGAGGTCAGACCTCGGTATGTGATCATGTATGAGCCCGACGCGGCTTTCATACGGCGCGTCGAGGTGTACAGAAGCTCGCATGACGATCGAAATGTTCGAGTCTATTTCATGTATTATGGAGGTTCGGTCGAGGAGCAAAGATATCTCAGCGGAGTCCGGAAGGAGAAAGATGCTTTCACACGGCTCATCAAAGAAAAAGGGGTAAGAACATCGTCTTGACAATGACCACCTTCAAGATGCTAATGCCTTACACAGAACATGGCCGTGACGATAACTCACGATGCGTCGGCAAAGGACCCCCAAGAGTCATTCCTTCGCACCGTGAACACGCGAATAGCCGGCGGTGGTCGACTTGCAGCTACTGCCGAGCCTCCCCGTGTCGTCGTCGACGTGCGAGAATTCCGCTCTTCACTCCCGTCCCTCCTTCACGGTCGATCAAACATCGTCGTACCCTGCATGCTGACCGTGGCCGACTACGTACTCACCCCCCACATCTGCATCGAACGAAAATCCGTCCGCGACCTCATCTCCTCCTTCAAGAACGGCCGTCTCTTCAACCAAGCGGAGACCATGCTCCAGCACTACAAGTACCCCATGCTCCTCATCGAGTTCGACCAGAACCGCTCCTTCACCCTCGACACCTTCGGTACAGACCACACCACCTCGTCGCTCAAAGCGGAGAACCCTTCGGACCTCCAGTCCAAGATCGCTTTGCTCACCCTCGCCTTCCCGCGCTTGAAGATCATCTGGTCCAGCAGTCCGTACCAAACCGCCGAGATCTTCGACGAGCTGAAGAAGCAGCAGGAGGAGCCCGATCCGATCAAGGCGGTGCAGGTGGGGCTGATCGCGGGGGAAGACCCCAGCGATCAGACGTTCAATCAGACGCCGCAGGAGATGCTCCGGGTTGTGCCGGGGATGAGCGAGAAGAATCTCAGCCGGATCACGCTGGAGGTCAGGAACGTGGCGGAGGTGAGCAATCTGGGGGAGGAGGAGCTGGATGTGTTGATTGGCAAGGAGGCCGGGAGGCAGGTCCATCGGTTCTTCAATAGAAGCGTCTTTGACGACTGAGTTTGGGGGGGGGGACGTTGATGGCATGCTCACAACTTCCCAGTTCTCTGCCACGGTATGCTGTGATATGAGGGGATGCCCGAAGGTAACAACAAGCATATGATCATATCAAAGCAAACCAATCTCGTCATTTTGCTCCTTCTGGCATTTGGCAGCCATGCCTCAAATTGTTATTCTCATAAAAACACAAAAGAGAAAGTCATCCCTTCCCATCACCACATCATCACCCTCCAACCATACCCTTCCCTGGCCCGAATCCCTAAGGCAAAACCCACATAATTCCCCCCCCCCCGGCTCACTGATTCAACTCCCTCATCTTCGCCTCCGTCTCCTCTCTACTCGCTTTCGGCGGCATATCTATTAAGAAACAACTCACTCATTAGCCCGCCCTCACTTCCTTCCTGCACTATCTCCCATTACCCCCCCCCTCACCTTCCCCACCAACCCCCAAAAAAAGAACCAAAAAAAAAAAAGTGAAAATCACGTACCATCCATACTCGTCGGGATCTGCGGCCCTTTACTCATGAAATCCGTCGCCTTGGCCGTGGCCCCCCCACCGCTGCCGCCGGCGGCGCCGGGGGTATGCTCGTTGGCGTGGTCCGGGTGGTCGGACGCGGTGGTCTCGGTGGCGGAGGAGGGGTCCTTGGCGACCTTCTCGGTCAGGCCCATGGGGGCTTCTTCTTCGGAGGGGTGCACGGGCATTGTTGGGTGGGTTTTGTGGGGCTTGGAAAGGGGATTTGRAGGCGAGATWATGGGGTTTGAAAAGGGTTAGGGAGTATGGGTGATGRTACTTGTGGGGGAATCGGGGAGCAGGCAGAAGGGATATGTGATAATGCTCGCGCGCTTATATRACTGTACGTCATCGAGCGAGGGGTAAGGAGGGTTCCATGGAGGGGCATCGTAGCCGCGGGGAACGGGCTGGGAGCTGCATGACATCGGGAGCTTAAGCCTATCGATCTGCAAGATATCTCTGGGCAAGATCAAACCGTTTGAGACCATTAGTATTGGACCGGTCGTAAGCCGATTCGAAGTCCTGTTCCACAGCRAGTACCATTAGCTCGACCGTTCTCATCAAACATCATGAGCAGCGCTCCCAGTCCCTCACCCTCTTCCCCTTTCAGCGATACGTCTGCAACATGGATTCCCGCTCAGTGGCACGCTTTGTCCTTCCCGGACACGCGCGCATGCATGACACCAGCTCGCGAGCCTGGACCCTCGAGAACACGCTCCCGGCATCATCGACGCCTATGCCCAGCACCACTTCATCATCCAGATAGCCCACATGCATATCCTCGCTCTCGTCCCCCTCAGTCCCCTTCCTCGGCTCTCGACCCCATGCGTATGCTAGGCTGACCGTGTAGGTGAATTCTGCCCAATGCGGTTTCACTTCCGTATCGGTCTCGGTCGCGTTCGAGGTCGCATTGAGGAATGGCTTCGACCGCTCGGTAAGCATCGCAGCCTTTTCTGGATCATCATCCCATGTCTCGGCGGACGACCATCCCCGCCCGGTCTCGTTCGCCATGAGTATCGGCTGGCTCGAAATGGCGAGCATGCCGAACGGCGGCGTCGCAGACCAGACGAGGAAGAACCGCTCGTATCGCTGGGGAAGGCCCAAGCTGTTGCTGAACTTGCGGTGGATCACGGCGAAGAAGACGGTCTTCTCGGGCGTGGGCTTGCATTTGCGGTCGGCCCGGTCGCAGAGGATGAGGCGCAGTGAGTTGGTGGCCTGATGCCATTGGCCGCCTCCTGGGGCGACATTTCCTGCTTCCTCTTCTGTGGTCTGTTGGAGGCAGTTCTCCTCCATGGGATCGGTCAAGTTCGGGGTAGTGAGACCGTTGCCGAGCAGTTTGGCGAATGTGCGGCCATGCCTGTCGCTCCTGAGGGGTGGGAGATCATAGTGGACGTAGGCCTCCCCATTGGGCGAGAAGAAGAGCATCCAGTTCTTCTCGATCGCCGACCGTGTGGACGGAGGGTTCCGGGTCAATTCCGTGAGACTTGGGTATGATTTCAGAGGACCTAGCGAGGGTCTCGTGGGCGAAGAGGCAAGCAGCTTCTCCAATGGAGGATGCAAGCCACGTAGGTCGATCAGCCAAAGGCCAAAGCATGCATAGCGAGACCTTTTGCAAACATGAGCATAGATAGTAGAAGGCGTGGAAATGGGAGCAATACATACTGCGTGTTGCACATCATCAGAGGCTCTCCTCTCCCACTCCAGAAAATCCTGGGGTCATGAAAACCGGGAATGTCTGCATAGGTTGCAAACTTGCCCTCGCATTTCTCGGCTGGGGTCGGCGGAACACTCAATGTGATTGGCGCATGCACACATCTCATGCCTCCTGCTGGTCCGAGGATCTCTATATCCTCGGGAGTGCAAGGCTTCTCGCCCTTGGTGGCGTTCTTTCCAGATCCGACATAGCAAACATTAGCCTCGCAGAGGACATTCTCTTGATGGTTTCCGTCCGTGACGATCCTGCTGACGACTAGATACTGGTTCTCGGACCAGTGAGGTAAGGCAATGATGGTCGGGTTCCAGAAGATGCGCGGATCCGGTCTGGGGTCGTGCTGTGGGATCTGGGAGATGTTTTGTAGGATGTTTGGGAGACGAATGTGGCCGGTGAATTGATTTGCTCTTCTCCTACACTCGAACAGAACGTCGAGATTCTGATCGAGGATTGGTTGCCACAGAGCCGATTTGGTTCCATTGCCAGAATATTTGGTATGACCGTCGTTATCGAAGAAATATCGATTTGCTGGTAGCAGGCGGTTGCTGGAAGCATTGGCGATCGGCAAAATCTCGTGATGCGAGCTGATTGGCACATGAATGCCATCCGGTGCTGTCGCTGGTTGGTGTACGATGATGGACGTCAGTGAGCCTTTGAAGGGTAAGCCGCGATAGAGGGCGACGAAGGTGACGAGGATAAGGACGGGAAGGAGGAAGCGACGTAGAGGAGGCAAATAAATCATGGTCGTGTCGCTGGACTCGAGCTCCCTGCTCCAGCAGTCTTAGTTGCGAGACGATGAAAAATTCCTTGTAGCGTGACACTTTGATAACAACGAAATATCAATCACTGGGATTAGTCGAGTGACAGTCGCGATCCGCAACACGACCTCGTTAATTGCTTAGAATAAGACAAGATCCATCCCGATTTGCCAGTAATTTGAAAGATGTTCCCAAAGGCTACACCGGGTAGAAATGGAGCAGGATAAACATACATACATTTACAAGAACACATTCGGCGCTAATATGTCCCTCCGATAAGACCTTGTAATTACTTGAGAGTCCCCAATAAGAGACTCATCTTCCTCGCCCAGGAACTTTTCAGGTAAGAGATACACCATCGCAAAGACTTTGTATGTCATCTGGAACTTACATGTCACCAC